>JABSTT010000089.1:0-40001 GCA_013339685.2 Hyalomma asiaticum | reverse complement strand
ATTGTGGTGTAGCCTACATCGCAGAGAATCAGATCTGCACCCTCCTGTTTGGAAGAGTAAAAATGTAACCACTAAGCTGCCACAGCAGGTGCTATACGATAATTGTGAGAGTTGGTGCTGGCCGTAAGACCGTCCTGCCTCTGTTTCTTGCTTTCCAGTGCCCCTCGTGGTGCAGCAGCAAAAGGCCGTAGCATGCCAGACTGACCTGCGTGTTGGCGGCTATGTCGGCGACATGAATGTTGACAATTGGAGTAAGGAGCACTGGGAAGAAGAGTTCAGCAAGTCCCAGGTGGGCAGGACAAAAGCATAGATGAAGGAAACAAAGTTAGGAGAGGGAATCACAGGACAATCATGAAGTACAGTCATAAAAAGTTATGAGGAGGGAACCATGGGAAACGGGCCCCAGCCATGTGATAGGCATACGGTAGAATATTGTACGGTCAAGTGCCACTAAAAGTTACCGCGTCCAAAACAACCTCGAGCGGTGTGCCAACTATGTGGAGCTTATCCTACCTGTGAGGCACCGTGCGCGAGGTGTCAGATGAGGTTTGCTTGCAGAGACTAGTGGAATCGCATGATGCTGCCTCCTAGTTTTTTTTTTTCCTCCATGGAAAAAAGTGTACGGGTGCTTGTGACTTCGCAATCAGTCATTTGACTACACCGGTCGACTGTAATGAAAACGGACCAGACAATCACTCACCTTCACCTGTAAAAGCTTATTGAAGAGAATAACACAATGATGTAACTTCATAGTGCAGAAACAAAGGATGAGAAATGACATGGATTACACATGAAATTTCCTTTTGCCTCATTTTTTTTCCTGCACTATGAAGTTTTGTCGCAGAATAACCAGCTATCCCAAACTGCAATATTGAAAATGTAATGACTTGCACTCTTCATTGTGTCGTTAATAACCAAGGGATTCATTGCATTAAGTGTTCGAAGGGCATAGGTGATAAAGGGAACCAAGGGATCCCATTTCAGTTGACCATAGTCATGCAATTGCAACATGCTATGAAATGAACGAGAGCATTTTGGAGTCATTGTAGAACGCACAATGTTCATAGTAAGCGCAAAAAGTTCTGGCACCCACAGCTCCAACAACTTTTTGTTGCGAGCTCATCAAAATTACATTTGTGTAACACAGTTCATGATAAAGAGAGACTTCCGAACTTTCTTGGCAATTTTTGTTTTGCAAAATAAAAATCAGTTCAGTTGTCCTGTGGACTCGGCCAGCAAAATATATTCTCAGTAAAATGAAAGGGGTTGGTGGTTGGTGGACTTGCACCATCATTCTTAAATGGACATGCCCAGCTTATGTAAAGGTTGGGTGGAGTTGATAAGAGTCGAGGTTGCACGCAGATCGAAAGTTGAGCCAACGAAATCTGGCTAGAGCCGTTTCATAGTGATATTGGACCACAAGACCTTGCATCTGTACTGCTGAAAGATAATGTTAAACAATGTTTGTGCCCTCGTGACGTCTCAGGTGCTGGTGATGACACCCGATGTGTTCAAGGTTATCATCCACCATGGCTTTCTGAGGCTGTCGCGGGTGAACTTGCTGATCCTGGACGAGTGCCACCGTGCGGTGAAGCGTCACACGTACCGGGAAGTGATGCGCTGCATGGACATGCTAGAGCCCCACGATCAGCCGCGAGTGCTGGGCCTCACTGCCTCGGTCATCAACAGCAAGGCCACCGAGCACCAGGTGGAGCGCAAGGTGCGCAAGCTCGAGATGGCCCTGCGCTCGCGCGTACTCACGATCTCCAACCAGGAGAGCGTGGCCCGGTACGTGTCCCTCTTCTTCAAGTGCAGTTTTGCTATAAGGGACGGTGGAACTAGGGCTGGATTCCAAGATGTGTCGCAAAAGGCGATAGTATCGCTTTGTTGACGTAGGTGTCTCCTTTAGTGTCTCGTGCGATGGTGGTTGGCTGATTGAACGAACAGGAAACCCACCCTCACTTTTCCGGTTTGTTCACCCGGCCAGTCACCACCGCAAAAGACACCTCGGGAGGCTCCTATATTACCAAAGCGATAATATTGCATTTTGTGACAGTTGTCAGAATATGGCCTCTATTGTAGGTAGATGTGGGGGGGGGCGGTGTTGTGTTTCAGTAACTCTTCGACCAATTTCATGCAGAAAAGGAGAGGTCTTTAGTTGTCAGAACAGGTATAAGATCCCAGGATGGATACATATTAAGAGGAGGAAAAACACAGCAGAGGCAGGCTAATGGTTAGGTGGGACGATGAAATTTGAGACATTTACAGATACAGTTAAACCTGGATATAACGAAATTGACAAATTCCCGAAAAACTTCGTTATAAAGAGGATTTTGTTATATTAGGTTCGGCACGAAAATTCAAAAAAGAAATGCTGAAGTAAGCAAAAAGGTAACAGACGGCAGAGCTAACCCAAACCATTAATTCTGGGTGAGAAAACAGCAACAGCTCAGACCACATAGAACGTAACCGCTTATAGTGGAGGACTGGCTATAATACAGCTCAGACCACATAGAACGTAACCGCTTATAGTGGAGGACCGGTTTTAATGCGGCTGCCGGGAAATCCTGCGGGCAATCCCGGTAGCGAGCAGGCTTCACAAAGCAAGTGCGCGGCCCGAAAAGAGCACAGCGAATCGCCATGGAGGAAAAAGGAGCGAAGAACGAATGAACAATGAGCGGAGGGAAGAAAAAAAATTTTGCAGTGGCTTAGCTCAGCCATGCCAGGATATAGGTAGCTTTAGCTAAGGTTCACCTAATTATTCTTAGCTTTCGTGGTTGTCTAGGACTAGCTCATCATCCTTACTGCTGCTTCAATGACACACACATGGTATATGCATTATGTGACACACGTATATTTATTTTTGCTCCAACGTCAGGTTGCTTCTATATTACCTCAAAAACGGCTGTCTCCTTCTCCATGGATATATCACGCCGGCAAATCCCAGCCAGCCGGTCTGCCAACTGGCTAACCTCCCTGTCCTCCCATCTTTCCTCCTTGTACACTCTGTATGTATACCCCCACTGATACGTCTCCGCATGCGCGGAAATTGAGAGGCGCTATCAAGCGGCTCCGGCGCAGTGTCAGACGACGACTGCATCACGGAGGTGCACAGATGCACGCGCCCACGCCAGTGCGTCTGCTGCGGCTATGACGTCGCTCCTCTGGGATACGCAGAGCGGCAAAGGCATGGCACGGCGGCTCCGGTGCACCAGCTGTGTGACATCACTTCTCCTCGCGCATGCGCAGCACGGCTCTCGGATGCGCACGCGAACCTGCTCCAGCTCGGCCAGTGTAGCTAACACTACAAAAAGGCCTCGGCACAGTGCGTCACGTGCGTGCCCTCTGAGGATAGGATTTGCACGGCAACAGAGAATGCTGCTACGGCCGTTTGTCAGCTGCGAACGCTCCTCTGCACGGAACGCGTGCCCGTGTTCACTTAACCGCTTTGTCTCCAGTTCCTTTTCTTTTTCAATCATTTCACGCGCGCTGCCCTTGAATCGCCCCGTGAGCGCAATTTCCTGTGCACTCAATTCCTGTATTGTCAAGGGGCAAGCTTCCCGTGAGGCGCTCCGTGTGCGGCTCCACGAGCTAGGCCTAACAAGTGCTGTCACGTAGTGTCAGGTTAGCAAAGTGGAGCGCAGACACTTGCGCAGTAACCAAAGAGTGGCGATGCCAGCATGCTGAAAAAAAAACACACTTTTTTCTCTCTCTCTTAAGCCGGCGCGGCTTGGCGGGCTAGGCCAGCTGCAGCAAGCGGCGGAATCAGGTTCAAAGCGAGGGGGAAAGGACATGCCCGCGGGCGGCAAGGTTCCTGGGTCGAGGGATGCGGGCTTGCCTCGCGCATGCTCGCAGGCATGCACACGTGCGCTTACCCTAACCTCGCAGTCCCGATGCCTTTGAGCATGCCAAGCCCGACGCCGCCACTTCGCATTCCTACACGGGGGAGAAAATTCGTTATTTCGAGGGGGTCTCCCGCTGACACTTCGTTAGTAGAGGTCTCAAATACATGTGCTTCTATGGAGTAACGATGGGGAATAGAAAAGCGTCGTTATATCCAGAAATTCGTTATATGGAGGTTCGTTATAAGCAGGTCAAACTGCATAAACTGGTATTAACTTGTCCAGGACAAGGCAAATTGGAAACTATGGTGAGATGTTTTCATATTGGGGTGGCCTTAAAGGGACCGACAACTGGCCAGAATGTGTGAACAGACATTAGTGCATTTGGAGAGACCCTGAATTATGGTGATGGAATCGAGCAGAGCACTTTTTCGTGATTTGAGTAGGATTTGTATTTTAAAATTGAGTTTGAAAATCACGACAAAAGCTGTGTGGCAGCACCTGGTGGTGAGGCCCTGGTACTCAGTCTTGGAGTGTTTAAAGACCGACAACCAGTTTTTAAGGTACCTGTTTTCTTTACTCCAGCAGAAAGCTTGCCAGTCGGAGTGTGCAATCATGTAATGGCTTTGGGTGAAACGCCGCGAAATATTTTAATTCGAATTTTTTGCCTATGGAGTCCTGAATGCAACACATGTTGCAAAGAGTGGCTGACAGCCGTCGAGTGTGTCTGCGCCAGGTTCTGCAGCGATAGACTGCATGGGCACAACGTAAAGCCTTGGAGACGCTGCGCGCTTGCACCACAGTTAAAAGCAGGTTTTCGGTTGCTACGAAGGTAGTGCTGCTTCTCAGCATCGACTCCTTTTTCTGCGTATAAAGGGTGTAATAGGATGGGGGATGCGTTTTTATGTGCAGACTGCAATTTTTACCTCGAGTTATGGTCGTATGCACAGCGGAAGGTGACGTACAGCAGTTTAAAGACACCAGAAAGCAGTACCAAGGCTCTGCCACCAGGTTACGCCACTTTTCATTTGTCGCAATTTTCAAGCTCAATATAAATGTACAAATCTTACTCAAATTGTGAATTTGTGCAGGATTCCATCACTATAATTCAGGTTCTTTCGAAAAGCACAAAGGTCCGCTTACATGTTCTGGCAAGTTGTTGGTCCCTTTAAACTGCTGTACGTTGCCTGCTGCTGCTGAGATAACAACCCTGGCCTAAAGTTGCAGTTGGTATATGAAAATGCATCCCTGCTCTATTCTTTGCTTAATACAGAGTAAATGGAGTCAACGCTCAAAGGCAGCGCTGCCTCTGCTGCAACTGAGAAGTTGCATTTAACTGCGGCGTGTGTGTGCTGCAGCGTCTCAGGGCATTGTGCGTATGCGCTTTGTCACGGCAGAACCTGGCACAAACACACCCGACAGCTTTCGTCCACTACTTGCAACAGCCATTGCTTATAAGACTCCGTCATCCAAATGTTCTGATAGAAAAATGTTGCACACTGCTTTCCCTGTTGCCATTTCATGGTTAGACACTGTGACCGGTAAGTTTTCTGTTGCAATAAAAGAATGGGCACCTTGAAGATTGGTTGTTGCTTCCTTTGAAAATAGTGTGATGATGATCCAGGCCCTGACATCTGTGGAATGCACTTTATCTGTTATATCAGTCATATTAAGTAGTCTGTTATGTGTGTTTATTTGCCTGGTTATGCTACTTGCAGACTGAATGCTAGTGATAAACCAGGCATTCATTACAGGTCATAACCTGTCCAGACTTCTTACCAACCTCTGCAACTCGAGGGGTATCCAAACCTAATCCCAAGTCCCTCACTATACCATACCTCAATCGTAATGCTGTTTTGGCACGTGGAATGCAAGGATTTAATTCTAATGCTCAATCTCATCGTTCGTTTTCTTCTTTTCCACACTGGGCCCGAAAGGTATGGTACCAAGCCAGTGGAGGCGCTAGTCCAGCACCACACGATGGGCAGCCCGTCAATCTTTGGCACTCAAGTGCTGACATTGCCAAGCTTTCGGCCAAAGACCTCACAGGGCCAGGAGATGGTGCGCAGGCTCCATAGCGTGATGAGGGTGCTTCAGGACATGGGGGTCTGGTGTGGACAACTCGCAGCAGAGGTCATCATGGAAGAGGTCAGTGACCCTTGGCAAGGGCACCTTAAAATCACGCTAAAGTGAAACAATAAATCGCTTTACATTGATAGAGCATTCTTTAAATATTCTACGGTCGATTATTTCGCTATCGTGGGTTCAATATTGGAAGAGAAAACGAAGGTCAAAGTATGATTTTTTGAATTTCACGCCGAAACCTTGGATGCTCAATGCAAGCACATCGTCACAGATTTCAAGTTCATTTTTCACAGTTTGGCCATGTAGGATCAATGGAATTCATGAAACTCACCACATCAGTTCTGTGGCCACCTAAAAACACCATGCAATTCATTTTTACTTGTTAATAACTACGTGGGTCTTAGCAGGTGCCTTCAAAATGTGCGACGTCACAGCGAGTTGTTGCAGGATCCTCAGGGCGACGGTGTCACCTGCAGTAACTTTTCGCCCCTTTTCTCACTTGCCAAACGCTTTCTCGCGGCATATGTGGTTCGTGTTGAAGTCTGAAGCAGCGCACAGGAAAAACGAGGGACACAAGAAAGGTAACAGCAGCGGTCTTGTCTACTTGTTACCTTCCTTGTGTCCCTCGTTTTTCCTGTGCGCTGCTTCAAGCTTCAACATAAACGGGTACCAACTTGCCCAACTTTCAACCTTGCGTGAGTGGTTCTTTGTCACTGCGAAACAGCGGTTTACTGGTACAAGAAAAAATTGTTTCGCTCATTAGTGTCCCTTTAATGTGAGATCATTACATGCCTCAGGGAAGCGAGAAATGCAGTGTCTGTTGGCGAGCACTGACATTACCACCTTATGGCTAGCAAACTTGGCAAACACGTGTGGCCAAGTGGTGACACCGGGATGTCAGTGTCGTGTCATATGAACACTGTAGTGCCTAATACGGATGTCAACATAGCTGTCATGCGAGGACGCATTGTACAGTCGCATCCTATGCAAGTAAGCAAGAAGTGCCGCTACAATTCCTTCGTTGCAATGTCACAGCGCATGCTTCCCGTTGACACATGCTTCTTCTTGGAGGTATAACTGGAAAGTGCTTGCACGCCTCCAAGGACTTGACGTCTTTGCAGGCTCGTCGAACGTTGGAAAGCCTTAACAACAACGTGCTCCGCGAGACGGCACTGTGTCTGGAATGGTTGGACGAGGTTCGCAAGAGGTGCAAGCAACACATCGATGAATCGAATGCTGCACAAAGCGAGGAGCTTCTTCTGGCAGTGGCCACGCCCAAGCTAAAGCGCCTGCTGGAGATTCTGTGGTACTTTCGACCACAGGAACGCTTGCAGAATGGTAACGGTGACGGTGCCACAGAGCAACCAGTGTCGCTGTGTGGCATCATCTTCGTCAAGGAGCGCATTGTGGCGCGCATCCTCTGTGATTGGCTGCGTGAGCTGGCGGATAAGATACCAAGGTACGAGAGAGCATGTTCATGAAGAGACTGAGGCTCTCTAAATTTAACCTATAAATGGGGCACCTCTGAACTAGCAGTCTTCCAAAGGTGGACAGCGTTACTTGGCAAACAGCTTGTTTTTGTGGCAGTATGAGGAGTGGTGATGTGCACATGTCATGACCCTTCATCTTCTCTTTGCGTCTTATGTTTACCCTCTGTTGGGTATTGAGTGTTTCTCCTTGTAGGCATTAGGCCTACAAAGGCTAATGCCAAGGCAAAGGCCTACGAGGGAGAATGTCTAGCCAAAGCAGAGAAGGAGCGTGTCCGAGTTAGCAGTGCCCCTCACCTCTTGGAAAGATGGTAATGGTACAGTTCAAAATATTTAGCTCCTGTGGTAATGACACTTAACCTGACCCAAGTGCTGTCCAGATAATGCCTTACATTTCCAGTTCACACTTAGGGAACATAAGTTCAAATGTTTTTCCAGTGACAAACAGGTACAAGTGCTAAATGGTGCTTTGCAAATGTACGTTTTGCAATGAACTAAAATATTAGCACTTATGTTTGTTTGCCACATCCCCTGGAAGGCTTCTGCACTTATGTTCTAGTATAGAGCACCACCTGGCTTGAACCTACACCTTGCAAAATTGCATTCTAGTAAACAGCAACTTGACAGTTCAATTCCACTACAGTAAAATTGACAGTGTGCTAAAAAATGTGTTACGACATGACACAAGTTTGGAAATATATAATTATTGCCTGTGCTGCGGTCCCCGCAAGCCTGTGCATTATTTTCGGCATCAAACTCTCACTATCTTGGACTTACTCAGCTGCACACAAAGTTATCCGCAGTACCCTTGGACTGTGCATGTGCGGAACGCTGTGAATGCATAACACACAAGCTGGTCTAGAGGCCAGCAGCTAACCAAAAAGGGAAGTTCCAAAGTCCTCACCATTGATGGTCATCCAAGAATGACAGGAAATCTGGAACACTTATTGCCTTTTTTTAAAAACTTTATCGCCTTTAATCTACCACTGTACTGGCCACGTACCTTCAGAGCTACATAGTTGCTATTGATGAGTGCGACTATAGCGAGCACACTCTAGTCTGGTAGCGAGCGCCCCTTAGGCATCAGTCATTCCATTTTCACTGTGTGCGCACTGGTTGAGCATATGCCTTAATAACTGCATTGATGATACCAACGATTGTGTCTGCCACGATTTTCTTCTAGGCATTTGTGGAAAGCAGCAGCTCTCTCGCTCGCTGTGCATTGCAAGCAAGTACTTTCCTTGTATGGTGGTGATACATGATCACGTCCATAGCTCAGCATGTCTACCAACAGGGAAAACCGGGATATCTCAGGAAATATGATTAGTCTGGGAAATCTCAGGAAAAGCTCGGGGAATATGGGCTTCTGTCGGAGAAAAATCGGCTGAAGTACGAAAGTCACGGTAATGCTGGCTCTAACCGTGCATCTTGCAAGGGAAGTTCTAGCGCAACTCTCAGTAACTGAAGGGATGAGTGTCCCCCACTTGCTCCCTGCTTTCCGTCCGTGTGCACCAGCTTTTATTTTCTGGCTTTGCTTGTCGAGCCTTGTTCAATGTAAAGTCCACTCTATGTGTCTCGACGCGCTATGGCGCACACATTGTTATCTTGTGTGTTTGCATGATCCATGCAGTATTTTCTACAAACATTGCGGAAAAGACTGTGGAGGTAGAGGGCGTGCAGCGTTGTACCCCGTATGTGTAGTTAGGTCTTTTCTTTCTTGCAGAGATAAACAGAACTGATTTCTAGCTAGGGCGCGTTGCGTGGTCTGTGGCAACGCCGGTGGGCAACACCATATAGTGGTTACGATTTCTCCACGTGATTGCAATGGAGGCGCGTGAAACTTGATGTTTATCATCCTCGGCACTTCTTTGTAGAGGCGGCGGAAGTTGATTTTCATCTTAATTGGCGTAGCTATCAGCTTGTTTATTATCGATGCTTTCGAGGGATTCTTGCTGTTCTTGGTTACTGAGTTTACTCTGCCCAAGGCAGCTGCACGCAGGGAAGACACCATGTGTGTGTGCCAACACAGCTGGTTGCTCCAAGATGGGAACAGAGATGCATTTTATGTGCGCAAACTGCAATAAGTCACTGTGCATAGACCCGTTTTTCAAGGAACACCACATTCTAAAATGCAGTAGAATCTCAATGATACGAATTCGTAGGGAGCACGTAAAATATTCGCATCATCCCGAATTCGTATGAGCCAAAACAAGTTAAAGCTGATCATGAAGATTAACAAGAACTTTATTGAGGTCAACTACTTCTTGCTGAAAAAGTCCATGTTGTTTCGTTGAACTTTTTAACTTCGCTGTGCCTTCATGCGTGTAGCCGTCTTTGCTTGCTTGACATTAGCGCCGAATTGCTCGGCATTCCTCAAGACGATGTCTTGTTGCCGAACAATGGTGCAGAGCGTCGACGGCGCTTGCCTCACACTTTCACCAAGTCAGTGCGTTTTTGCTTGGGGTTTTTGTCGACCTTCCTCAGAATTTCAATTTTCTCCTTGAAAGAAAGGGCCTTCCGCTTCCGAGACATCTCAATGAACGCTTCAGTCTTCCAGTATGAGCAGCAACTCTCATACGTTACGCACATGGCAGTTGCAGCAGCAAAACATCCGTCTTTATGCGCACCCTCACCAGAGAACACCAGCCTGCACCGCCCACACCACGTGAAAACGCGTGGCGTGCGCAACGTAGCAGTTAAAAAAAACACTGCAATACACCAAGCTGCTAGGAAAGGGCTGACGTATAAAACTTGTCAGACACGTGACCCTGCCTGGAAACAAGAAATATTGAACGGGAGGCCCCGCATTTCTTGTCGCCACTCTCCTCCTTGCACGCTCGTTTCCCGAGCCAGCGTGTCAAAGAGGTTTTCTCTTTCTCGTCGGCGGGGTGCGGCGTGGCTGTGGACGGGTTTGCTGCTCAGGGGGAGGAGAGATCTCGCCGCTTCTTTGTGCTGCTGAGGTAAAGAAGTGAAGGCAAGCGGGGTGTAAAAAAACCGCCGGCAGCCGTGGTGGCCACTCTCCCACTTTGAGTCAGCTGCTCGCGTGAAGCGGTCATTTCGCGTGTTCGTATCATCCGTAATGGCTGGGGAAACTTATCGTATAACACCGAATGACGGTGCATTTTATGCAAAATAGTCCATGCAAAACAACATTAAAATTCGTATCATTGCGAAATTTGCATCAACCGTAATCGTATCATAGAGATTCTGCTGTACTATTGAACAATTTGCACTATTGGCTCGATCCTACTGCGCGCTCGATTGTAACGCGCACCAGTTTCCCATGACAAAATAAAAGAGTAAAACATCGATTGTAACACACTACTATTTTTCATGACACGAAAAAAAAATTCCTTGGTAATCAACCTATTCACATTGATAAAACCAAATGCCGTACTCGCGTAATGGATGCACTCGCATAATAAAAGCACCGCAAACTTTGAACCCCTGCAGTCCCGCGAACAGCCACGCTGTGGCTTTCCCGCTTTACTTGATCAGTCTCGAAGACATTCGGTGCGCCGATTCATAACTCCTGCGTCTCGATGAGATGGCCACATATTGCTGGGAGTAGCCGCATGCAAGCTGTGGTAAAATCATTTACTCGCAGTGCTGCATTCCTCTGTATTATCGCAGTTCCTTCACGCCTGCTACCGTGTGGTGCCATGCGTGCTGCGCAGGCTGCTGCAGCTAAGCCTAAGCACGGTCGGGGCGTGGTCATTGCCGTGATGCAGTCTCCTACGTCAAGCAGCACGCACGACTGAGAGGCTCGGGCTCAGCACAGACGGATATGAGGGAGAAATGCGATGATGAGCTGTTTTGCGTGCGGTGGTGGGAAACATCTATTTTCCCGTTACGGCCACCCGCAAATGCTATAAAAAGCTCGTGCGGCTGGGCATCTTGGAGACTGAATCGGAGATTGCATGATGGCCAGGCTGGCGCGGCGACTATAATCGGCCTACGCATTATGTGCATTGTGGCGTCGATAGTGTCGGTAACGGTGTCGATAGAGTGCACGTGATTGTAATGCTCATACGATTTTTGTACCCGTTTTATCGAAAAAAAAGGTGTGCGTTTGATTCGTGTGAATACGTTGTGACTGATGCTAACACCAAAATACTGCTCCCGATTCTTTTTATAATGTTTTTCCAACCTTAACCATTTCGTACATTCAAAATCCTCAATTTCACAATTTAACCATCTGGGAAAGCTTTTTCTTTTTTAAAATTTGACCCCCAAAGTGTTAAACGTGCTTGCTAGTGATGGCATTGAGTGACATGGTGCCTACCCACATCGACATGAAAAAAAGTTATGTGCCACTCGGGGGAATTTCGTAAAAATACTCGGGGAAAACCTGGAAGTCTCAGGGAAATCAACCTAAACTTGGTAGACACCCTGTAGCTCGATTGTGGCAATTGGTAAAGGGTCTGTTTTGACTCGTGTGCATGGGGGCCGCTTGCATACTTTAAAAGCTGTGTCATTGGCATTGATTGATTTCTGGGGTTTTATGTCCCAAAACTACACTATGAATATGAGACGCCGTAGTGGAGGGCTCCACCAGGGGCTCTTTAACGTGTACCGACAATTCGCAGTAAACGGGCCTCAACATTTCGCCTCCATTGAAATGTAGTCGCACTGTCTGGGATTCGATCCCGCCACCTTCGGATCACCAGCCAAGTGCCATAGCCACTAGAACACCGTGGAAGGGCGTGTCATTGCCATTCATGATTATGGTGGCCACCGTATTGTGTGCAGCAGTTGCACCAAACATTCACGCGATGTGCATTGGCTGCATGTGTACTTTTCATCAGCTGTGTGTGTGGCCTTGCTACAGTCAAACGGTGTTTATAAGTGCACCAAATGAAAGAGTCATTTATACTCAGTTTTGGCCCGTGTACATTTAATCTGTCCAGAGTGCCACAACCGCTCAGTTAAAAAAAAGCACAGCCTGTTGAATGAAAGTTTTTTTAATGGTATTGCGTGTTGTGAGAAGCGAAAATGTCGGACGTGACTGCAGTGGTGCTGCACACTGGGAGCTCTCGGGCGAACGCGACAGTGAACACTGGCAAACGCTCTCATTGGGATAGTGCAGGTGATGAAAGTACAAGAAAGTGTTTTTGTTTGCTTGTGTTGGGGTATTACTATGTGCACATGCTCACACCTAGGTAGTTGCCTGTGCCAGCCGGTATTCCTTCCCTGATGTTAAGTGTCATTGTGGAAGAGACGAGTACTATCACATTCACAAATGGAGAAGCACATTCTGCAGGCTGCACGTTTTTTTTAATTAAGCGGCTGGGCTAGTGAAAAGCTCTACGTGTCTTGTGTGTTCACCTATAAGTTAAGCTTGTGTTACTAACTTTGGCTTGGATATGGCTTTTATCTAGTACATGACATCTTGCACACTTGCCAGGGCATCTTCATGCATTATATTTGCCGCATCTCTGTGGCATTTTGATGCCCAGGTATTCATACATTGTGGCTGAATTCATCGTGGGCCACAGTGCCAACCTTCAGCTCGGTTCCAAGGAAGCTGGGATGTCCTTGAAGAGGCAGTGCAGGGTATGTTTCTGCCTAAAAATTATACCAAATTCTGTGGTTTTACATGCCAAGATTACAATGATTGTAAAGTGTGCCGACGTGATAGACCGTGCAAGTTTAATTTGATCACCTTGGGTTCTAAATGTGCATGCACAGTTAAACCTTGATATAACAAAAGTAACAAATGCCTGTCAGTTTTTGTTGTAAAGAGGTTTTCATTACATCCAGTTGAGCATGAAAATTTGAAAAAGAAACGCAGATGAAACAGAAGCAACTGGACGTAGACCTAACTGAGAACACATTTATTTCGTGGCAAAAACGTGGAGGTCAAAGCTGGAATTGACCTCCGAATATTCGTTGTCAGCGCCATGATGTTGGACACATTCTACCAGCGCCCCCCCATTCAGTAGGGAAAGCGAAGTCGCTCGCAAGAGACAAGAAAGATAGAACACATAACTGCATGTGCAGCAAAAGCCAAGCTCCGGAGTGGATGGCGGGCCTTTTCTCCATTGACTCATCCTTTCAGTGAAGCACCTGATTGACTGGGCGCGTGGACGTAGGAGCTGTGGCTCTGTGCATGTCATTAGCAGTGACATTGTTTTGCACTGTGTCGATGATGGGGCTACTGCAGGAGTGGATGCGACTGCTGCTCGCAGTAAAACGTACAATTTAGGGCAAAATTATTAGCTGGTTGGTGGGGAAATTTGTTGTATCTAAAGTTCATTGTATCAATTTAAAAAAAAAGTTACGACCTGGCATTTAAACGAATGGTTAGGGTGGGGCTGTCAACCTAACCCTTGTGCCGAACTACCGCGCAGACAAGCTGTGTGCACTGCTGCGCCAGTACTCTCCAGACAACGTCTTTAACTGCGATGGGACGGGCCTCTTTTATTATATGTTGCCTGACAACATGCTTGCTTTGTCTGGGGAGCCCTGCCACGGGGGAAAGCATAGCAAGGAGCGTCTTGACAGTTGTCATGGAAGGCAACATGTAAGGAATGGAGAAGCTTCTGCTCCTCGTTATCGGAAAGTCGAAACATCCTAGATGTTTTAAAGGGGTCAAGATGCTGCCTCTCTGGTATGAGGCAAACTCTAAGGCCTGGATCACCCACGATCTTTTCGAAAAGTACATCTGCAAGCTTGACCGAAAATACGAGCTTCACAACCGCAAGGTGCTCATGTTCGTTGCCAACTGCGGTGCCCACGGGCACTTAACCAACCTGAAGGCGATGGAGTTTTTGCCTCCAAATAAAACAAGTGTGTTGCAGCCCATGGACCCGGCCGTGATTGAGAACTTGAAGGTTCACTACCGATCGGGCCTTTTGAATCGCGTGCTCTTGTGTGTGGACAGCGGCAAGACCTACGTTGTGGATGTGCTGTCGGCCATCGGCATCCTGTCTGATGCCTGGAAGGCAGTGATGGTGGACACAATCCGCGACTGCTTTTGCCATTCAGGATTTGTCCTTGATGATGAGGACAGTGCCACACGCCACAACCCCGCGGCTGAGCTGGCGCCTGACACGAACTTTATCAATGACCTCCGTGCCAGTGGGGTCGATATCCCCGCTGTTACGTTTGAACAGTTTGCTGACTTCGACACTGCCGTCCTGCCCTGTGCCAAGTTGGATGATGAGGAGATCGTCCGTCAGGTTCTGGAGCCGCCGGAAGTGGACAGCGACTCTGATGATGACACACCGCCCATACCACAGCCATCGAGTGCGGACTTGGCGCAGGCCTTGACAATGTTCTTCTCTGCCTATAGCGGTAGCCAGACATTGTCTGAAATACAGGCTGACCTGATCGCGCGTAAGCATGCATCTGTACAGTCGTGCATCGACAATTTTTTTCCGTCCAGTGGGACCGTAAAAGTACTTTTGTCTGGTGAGTCCTATTTTTCGGAGTCTTGATTATTCAGGCTTTTCGGCGGTTCCCGTCGAGTCCGAATAAACAGTCGGCAACTGTACAGTAAAAGCTCGTCAATTCAACTCTCGGTAATTCAGAAAATTGGATAATTCAGACCTTTTCTCTGGTCCCGTAAAAAATATGCGTCACTGTATGAGACTGGATGCTTGTTATTTCGGGTGGATTTGACTGCAAATCAGATAATTTGGCGACTTTCGGGTTGCTGGCAAGGCTTGAAAACGAAAAAAGAAGCCTCCTCTCATCATGAATCACCTTGAATCAAGGATGAACACCATCCTGATTGTATTGTCAGTGACGGAATGTTCATCCATAGCAGCCAGTGCAAATAGTGTTATTTTCATTCTGAGCACGCGCACTGCACGGATGCTATCTGTGATCGTGTCGTTAGCTTGGCTACGTTAGCCCATGTGTGACGCAGTGTGGTCAACAGTTGCGTACTGAGGCAGCGTTAACACTTGCATGCCATGAACAAGTTAGCTCATGCACCTGCATAGTTCTCTGTTAAACTATTTTTATCGGCTCTACCGGTCTGTTATGTAGAAATGGCATTGTCGGAGTAAGTGCGACATATTTCTTGGGGTTTATTTTGCCCATGCTTAACAAGGCATTTGCCTGTAATGTAATGTAGAAATATTTGAAAAATATTAGGACATTTTCATAAAGTATTAGACTGGCACTCATGCATTGATATTTGAGTTCGCTTCGCACCCAAACTTTTGCTAATGTTTACATGACAGAGTACGACAGAGATGTGCACGGAGTGTTGACCTAAGCTTTGCCTCGTGTAGATTCTGGAGCAGTTTCGTCGTCAGGAGTGCAACCTCCTGGTGGCCACCTCGGTGGTCGAGGAAGGTATGGACGTCCCCAAGTGCAGCCTGGTGGTGCGCTTCGACTTCCCCGACGACTTCCGCTCGTACGTGCTGTCGAAGGGACGCGCCCGCGCCCAGCGCTCCCTCTACGTCATGATGACGGGCCGTGAAGAGTACAACACGTGTGCTGCAAACCTGTGCAACTACCTCTCCATCGAGGCGGTCAGTGTTTACCAGTTTATTCGTAAAGGAAAGGGGCATTGATGAGTGACCACGTAGTAGGCATTTTCGATGTGTTAGCACTGGGAGGTATACCTTGGCAAGAAGTGTACAGTTTACGTGATGCTACCATGGCTGCTGCCATTACTTCTGCCAATGGTGACTTGCAGAAGCTATATGCTGATGCTCTCTAGTGTTATGGCAACATTTTACAAGCACTGGTAAAACTGAGCATAACGAACTTCACTGCAGTGAACTTCTCGGTATAATGAATTATCCATGATCTCAATATAACGAAGTTTCACTGCTGCCACAAAGGAAAGCCAAGGCGAAAAGCTTCTTCTGGTGTGCATGGTCAAATGGTTTGAGCTATATGCAGTTCTCATGGGCACATTTTTGGGATGCTCTTGTTTGTCTCCCTGTGCAGATATTGATGAACAAGTGCCACGAAAGGAAGGCGCCGCTTGCATCAGAGGTTGCCCTGAGTTATGCTGTCGATGAGCTGCTGCCGCCATACATGCCAGTGCGTGAGGATGGTGCCCCTCGCATCACGCTCAGCTCGGCCATCGGGCTTGTCAACAGGTTGGTTTGCCAACAGCACAACTTTTTTTGCCATGGATAGAAATTTTAAGAATAAGCTTCTTGGGGGGGGGGGGAGGGGTTCGAAAGTTCCTTGCCTAAATACATAGGATTGGAGAGATAGGGACAGTCAGCACACTAAATTATATGAAGTTTAGTCATATTTGAAAAATGTTAAAATCCTCCGACTGTAGGTAATAGGACTTTTTTTAGTCACCATTATTTGTTTCCCAATGAGAGTTGTTGCAATCTGTAAGACTTAAGAAAACGTGAGCATAATTTGTGCAACTGTTAGTGACTGTACTTGGCAGTACACTCGCTCGCAGATTTTTTGGATTTGCGGAAATTCGGACTCTATAGATATTCCGGACTTCAGAAATGCACCCTCAGTGTTCCCATAGTGTTAGTACGTTCTTGCAACAGATTTTACGACGAATTTGTGCCCGAAAGCTTTCTAGAGTAAATCACACATGCAGCCCATGCCACTTGGCCTCCAGTGGGCTTCTCTACAGCCTCGGAAATTGGAAAGTGCATGTTTGTACTTTAGCTATGCCTGCTCCCCCTTGCATGTCAAGACCGCCAAAACACTCGTCCCCTTTACATTTTCAGTCAGTGCTATTGGCGCAGGGTAAGTTTTTTCTTTTTAGTGTTGTAGTGTAATGGTTTTGGACGCCTTTATGCTCACGGGGTGTCAGCATTGAGCGCATTGTCGACATGTGGTGTATATTTGAGTGCCCCTATGTGGCCGACATGTGGAAGGCAGTAAAGCCAAAGAAGGTAATTAATGCTCCTTTTAGCTTGCACTTTCTGCACTTCGGAAGAACTCGTGTCAGATGACCATGACAGGACAATTGGTGGCATTGATCCAGCGAATGAATGGAGGACCTAATGTGCAATCTCTGGCTTTGTTTGTGTGGATGACAACCTTGTTTAGTGCACCAAACTCATGGATGGCAACATAACATGCTGCATCATCCCTCTACCAGAAAGGTGCTTGGACTACGATAACATATGAAAATGAACGCCGGTAGCCGTTGGCAGCTTGGATCGGCAAATGGTGATGCTCTTGTCTAGTGTACATGGAGGCACCACTCTAGCCAAAATAGTTTTAACCTAGGTGTGACGAAGTCTCCAATTAACTTCGTTATATTGAAACTTTGTTAGATTGAAATTTGGGGCTTTATGCAAAGTATGGCCCATGAAGGATTCTTTTTTTACACACAAATGGCTAAAAATGTTCAAATTGGAAAAAAAAATTGAAGCCGGTAATGTTTACAAGAACTTTATGTTGAACCACAGATCGGATGGGAGCGACATGATAATGCTCTGTCGAAGCCCTCTGTCACAAAATAGTGCCTGTTTCGAAGTGAAACCCAGCGTCGAAAGGCCAAAACAACAAGAAAAGCGGCGCCCAGAGGAGGCGCTCAAGGTCACACCGCGCCTACAAAACGCGAGAATATTGTGGAAGCTTTCTTATCGCGGCGAGCGTAGACTGCGCAGACTTAAGGAGAGAGAGGAGGCGGGGAGTACACACCGACGCTCCTCGCGCAGTGAGAGAGAGAAAGAGGCGCCGCCTCTTTCTCTCTCTCGAGAATGGGCAAGAAGGTTCCTAACTGTGCGTGTGCTTTGAGTCACGTGGCCCCGCGGAACCTTCTAGCACTGCTTCCCAGGGCTATAAAAGCAGTCGGACACGGGCCGCAGTAGGATAGGGAGTAGAAGAGCTGCAAGTAAAAAGAAGCAAGAAGTCGTGCGTGACTCAGTCGCCAGCTGACAAGCCACCTGCAAGCTTCGAACTGAGAAGACGCCGAGTGTCTTGGTGAATAGGACTCTTTTGTGTTTTGTTCTTTGTTGCAGTGCATGAGCTTGTTCGGTTTGGTTGGCCTTGTGTAACTTTGCGACCCATCTGTGTTTCAGTTTGTGAAAGCCGTGTCTGTGTACATTTGTGTAACTGCCTATTTGATGAGAATATATTTGTTTTGCTTGATCACCCTTGGCTCTTACTCGGTCTTTGAACCACTGCTGGCGTTTTGCTAGTGTGCTGAAGGCGACCAAGAATCTTATTGTCCCAGCTTTCGTGGGATCTTTTTCGGGGAACCTAAGCCTTGGTTCTTGGAATTATTTCCGGCGATCGCGTCCCGTACCCCAGAGCACGGGTTTGGTGACACCCTCTTTGCAGCAGCCATACGTCCCATGTAAGGATTAAAGAAGCACAAGCACACTGCACTGTGATAAGTGATAGGGCCCTCATGTTCATTCTGCCTCAGGGGTTTGCGATAAAAAAAATTCAGATGTTTCTTTGCGAAGGCAACACTGATGTTATGATGTTCACTGAACTGCTAGCTATCAATGTATGACAACAAACACGTGACATCAAAAATGGTAGCGCACAATAAAAACAAGGAACGCTTTTGTCAAGAACCACATGACTGCAAGTGGCCATCAGAATTGCAGCTCCCCAGTTCGCAGTGGCCGCATTTTGTGTTTTGCGACATTGCGCACGTGTGTACAAAGAATTTAGCAAGACCCTCCACACCGTCGTGAATTTCAGTTGCTGCCGTGTGTTCAGCATTGTAAGACCCCTTTATCACAGAAAAGCTGCGTAATTATGTAGGGTTGTAGATGTGCAGTGGGTAACTGTGAGCAGCTAAGAAAAACGTTTTGCAGTAAAAGCCCCTATTAGCTGTATTTGCTTTCGCTGACTATGCATCTTGCTCTTCAGAAAGTCTAATAATTTCTGCCTCATCAAGAATCATGAAAAATGAGCCGTGCAGTGTCCAGCAGCAATGCCTTGTTTTCTCACCTATCATGATCACTTGCAAGTTACAGGCCTCATTGGTGACACATGTACATTCGCCCCGCCACGGTGATCTAGTGGCTGTGGTACTCTGCTGCCGATCCGAGGGTCGTGGGATCGAATCCCGGCTGTGGCGGCTGCATTTCGACAAAGGCAAAATGTTGAGGCTCGTGTTTTGTGTGATGTCAGCGCACGTTAAAGAACCCCAGGCGGTCGAAATTTCCGGAGCCCTCCACTACGGCGTCTCTCATAATCAGAGCTGGTTTTGGGATGCAAAACCCCAGCAATCAGTCAACGAAACGTGTACGATCATGATCTCTTGCAAGTGAGAGCCCACCACCTTTACTAGCGCATGAGTGGCTACACGCACTTGTCACTTGATACTTGGCAATAAGAAAACACTAGGTGGACAGCTGATGCATGATGTGGGTGACGTGAAATATGTAACCACCCCTGACCACGCTGCTTGCGGAGTGCGCAAAGGGTACGATGCGTGAGGCCAGCCAGGCCGTTCCTAGCTCCCTAGCACGCTCTCGGTCTCCCTTTGCTCTGGTGGCAAAAAGGCAAGAACTCTGGCTCCCCCTTAGCCTACCTGCTGTCACACGTTGTTGGCGGGTACAACAACCAATTCGAAAAACGTGTTCAATAAAGCCGCATGAAACTCGCCTACTTTACTGCTGGCGCCCACAGGAGTTTCAAATCAACAGCCTTCCTCTGGGGCAGCAGTAAAGCTTCATTACATTGAAATTGCGGATAAACATGCTTCATTATATAGTGGTAACAAATACCATTGTTGACATGATGTTGTGAAAATGAAATACTTTGTTATATTGAGAATTTCATTATATTGAAGTTTGTTATATCGTTTTAACTGTACAAGCAAATCTGATCACATCAAAACGTAGTTTGAAGCAGGTCAGTAATAGAAACCTCTAGAAGTGGCTGTAGGCCTAATAAATTGGGCCTCTTCTTTCTCTCTTTTTTTTTTGGCTGAAAAAAGTTTTTCGGTCACCGCCAGATCCAGCTCCGTCAACGTTTTAAAAAAATAATTATTCTGACTAAACAAAATATTTGTTTCAAATAAATAGAATTTTGACCTGCCAAATGCAACACATTTCACTAGAGTGCTTCAGAGAATTCTGAAATGAGTGGTAAAATGTGCCGGTCACAAATGAAATGTGTTGCACATACTCGTAGGGCTTAAAAGGTACCAACAATTGGGTTGAAATAGAGCGTTGAGTGTGCATTTTGCACTCCCGCTTCCAGGTACTGCATGATGCTTCCATCAGACATGTTCACGCACCTGAAGCCCACCTATCAGATCAGCACCGTGACAGTGGGTGACAAGGAGATGTATGTGTGCACCGTCTTCCTACCCATGACGAGTCCCCTCAAGGAGGCCATAGAGGTACGTGGGGGCACCTTTTATGCATGCGTAGCTTCATTTATTTGTTTACAGTCGGATACCTTTACAACACATGGCTCTTCTGCAAAATGGCCAGTATGATGGAGCAATACTTACTTCCTAACCTCATGGTGAACGTTGCTGTGGGTGACCCTTACAGCTGTGTGGTATATGCAACAAAGAGTCTTCAAGGTCCCGAGCATTTCGTTAGAGGCATTTCACTGAGTTTGACACTGTCATCGCCATTTCTGGGGTCATTGAAAGGGAGGATGATTTATCAAAAACGCTATGTTATAACATGACATATTTAATTCAAGCAGGCACACAATCAAGAAGCAAAGGAGGCAGCACACAACAGGTCAAGCTTACAAAAGGGCATTTGTTTGCACCTGCTATACTGGTCGGTAGGCCCACTAGCCACATCCAACATAACATTAGGCAGAGTCGGGGAAGCTTGACACATTACGCTATGCTGTTGAGCAAGTAAGGCCCACCGCTAATGGAAACCAAGGCCTGTGTCCTTCGCCGGCTGATCTCTCGTAGATGGAGCTGCTGTCAAGGGTATTTATTTCTGTTTTTGCCTTCTGTGCAGGGAAGGCCAATGGAAACAAAGAAGTATGCCAAGATGGCTGCTGCCCTTGAGACATGCAAGCGACTGCACGAAATAAGTACGAATGTGAATTTTGTCTTTTTCTACAAGGAATCATTTCGTATTTAAAGCAAGCATGGCTCCTTCGAGAGCCATGAAGCATGTCTTTTTATCAGTCTTTCTTTTTTTTCTTATATGCAATTTCGAGAGATTGCTTCTGTTGGGCTGTTTAATTCCTTCTCCTTGAACTTCAATCCTTCAACTAGAAAAACTTGCATGAAAAACTTTAATACAGCGTAGGCTTGTGTAACAGCCTAAAATTCTTTTTTTAGAGCAAGGGCTCTACTATTCTGTCTTGCAAGATCATTCATCATGTCGCAACGACCTTGAGCTGCCGGAGCACAAGCATGCGACGTCGCACCGCAGCTGCGAAGAGGCGTCGCAGCTGTGCTTGCTCAAGGCCTCGCCACTGTGGTACCACATGGCTAGACGATGGTATAGCGGCTGCTTCACAGCAGCTTGTTATGCTCAGTCTTGCCGTGGTTGATTCACCATTTAGGCAGTCTACGTGCGTTTCAACGCAAGCGACGTGTTCAATCCAGTCATCCAGTAGCTGTAGTTAGACAGGAGGCGGCACAGTCCTCAAGCAGAGGCAACGTTGTCTGCTGATATATCGAAGTGAAAGGAGACAAGGTTAGCACATGATGGAGAAGCCAAACATACATTTCGCACCTGATAACTAGTTTTGGGAGAGTTGAAACCCTGCAACCTTTATCACAGCAGTTGCTGCTTTGTCGGCTGTTGCAAGAGATCGTGAGACTCTATGTGATTGACCATTGCAAATTAGCCGTAATAATTGTTTCACTTCACCTCTCAGGGTTATCTTTTCTTGACAATTTTATGTTGGAAGAACACTTTGCAGTGTACTGCACTTCTTGCAGTGATGCTACCGCTGGGCCAATTGAGCCAAACTGCGCCAAAACACAGAGGCTGCTACATCCTGCTACATTTCCCCAAAATTTAGGGAACCTGCGCCAACACTGCGCCCAAAGGGATACACCGACTTTTAAAAACGAAACTACAGCTACGCGACGTCCCCCCGTTCACTGCGACATCGCATGCTAAATTCCATATGATATATAGAGTAAAAGCTCGTTTCGATTCTTGTTAATTCAGATAATTTGGCCTTTTTCTCTAAGAGAGTCCGGCCAAGCATATGCGTTGAATATTTAATGGCACGAAATGCTCGGTAGTTTGGTTATAACTGGCATTTATTTCGGCCGATCCTGGAAGCGCGCTTAGTCCGAATCTCTGCAGATATGCGACATCAAAAGAGTGAAGACAGCGCGAGCGTGCAGCCAAAACGAGGCGACGCATTAGATCAATCATCAGCAGCAGCGTAAACAGTGTTTATTACAGCGTGCAGCATCACGCTTCACTAGACGCTTTGCTCAATTCTTTTTTTATTAAAAAGCAGGGTTGCTGACTATGACCACGTTTATATAGCGATGGAGGGTACATCTGCTGTGGCTGTGGCAAGCTATAGCTTAGTGCCTGCTGGGCACGCATTAACTGCGCGAATGCTTGTCGGTGATAGCGTCGATAGCGGCCACTTTGTTGCACAGCGGCTGCAGGAAACAGTATGTTCGTGTTTGCTGTATGCCTTTCGAATTGTGTGCGCCCCAGCCATGACTGCGCAACAGCGAGCTACGTAGCTACGCCTCGTCCGTGGCGGCTTCGGCAAGCAGTCGTTTCCCCTTGATAACTCAATTAGGCCGCGCATGCCTTCAGAACTGCGTGGGGGCCGTCCACTGTCACTGCACTGCCAGCTGTGGTGTGCGCGGGGTTCGTCCTGAGAGAACGCAGACTGCAGTAGTTCTGTGCTCAGACCGTGCGCGTGCATGGGCGTTACGTATGATCTCATCGCCAGCGACTACTGTCACGTCCACGGAACACCGTGGTTTTGGCACTCCGTAATAGTTTCGGTTTATTTTTCTTTGCGTGTGTCTTCGGAGCCTGCGTGCAACATATGCGTCGCTGGCGATCACAGTCACTTCTGCAGTAGAAGTGGCGTAATTTCGTTTTGACTCTGTGCAATGTTATGGAGTTACATGGCGGAAGCTGTACTAAATAAACAGTGATTTTGCTGCGTTCCGTATGCTGGGCATCGAATGCACCGGTTACAACAGTGATAGATGAACGGTTTGTTGCCGCTCAGTTTATTGACTAAGAAAACAAAAAAAAGGATCGCCTCTAGCACGTGGTTAATTTTAGTGGCAGCAGCAGCAAGGGGTGGGGGCTGAACGCTACTTCCAGGTTGAACTAAGGTGCGGGGTTCTTGCACCGCGGTCACTACAAGAAGATAGTCACAAAATTACTAGAAACGCTTTTTTTACACTGGTATTATGAGAATTAAGAACAGGATTCACTTATTCATTCATGAAATCAGAGTGCATCTATATGGCAGACATTTGTTCTCTTGGTACTTGTAGTAGTTCCAAAATTTTTTCTGCTGCCCTTAAATTCCAGTTAACGAGCTAGGACGATCGATATTTTTTAAAGGAAGTGGAGACTGTGCTCACAGGTGCTGAACAGATTGTTTAAAGCGAAGGCCTTTGGTGAATTTCAAAGTGGCACTTCCCTTTTAGCTGGAGGCAAATCACAACTGGAGGCAGCCATTCAAAACATATCTTTGTGTAATAAAAAGAGAGAGAGGGCACACTCTTGCGATGTTTTTCGTGGCTTTCAGCAATACTCTTCATCTTTACTGAGAGCATTAACATGAATTTGTAATGTAATTTTGTAACTGCGCTCCCATGTATGAGACTCGGCTCTCAGGTTTCATCATTGGCGAGCTCATGCATAGTTGCAGGCCAGCAGGAAAGAGAGCTGTGTCAGGATTTTTGTTTTTATTACACAGTACTTGAACAGTGCACGTACATCACACTCTTTTTATCAGTTGTGCACCATGAAGGCAGCTTGTGTACGTTTTGCAATTACTGTTTTCAACACCTGCTCCAAAAGGCAGTTTTGCTGCTACGAAAAGCAGTTTTGCCTGCTCCAAAAGCTGCTCTAAAAGGACTTAGGCTGGTAGCATCACTGTTATTGCCAATGTTCACGATTCTGCCAATTTTCACACAGATATGTACAGTCTGTTTCACACTTAGGTGAAATCTCGGAGCGCCTTGCAACGCGATGCGGCCATGATGCGGCGAGCGCTAGAGTCGGCCAACAGCAGCTGCTTACGCAGGCGCAGATGTTCTATGCGTGCAGCCTTTAACCGAGGCCGCATAGCATTGGCCACATGGCTTCATCGCGTTGCAAGGTGCTCCGAGATTTCTCCTAAGTATGAAACAGACTGTACATACAGGTTAATAAACACATCATCAACATCTTCTCTGTTCTTGCCAGATGAGTTTGACGATTGCTTGCTGCCCGTGAAGCGTGTGCTGAAGCTCTTAGAAGACTCTGACAATGAAGAACCAGATGATGCGCCTCCGGGCACACCGAAGCCTGGCACCAAGAAGCAGAGCAGACTGTACCTAAAGCAGGTAATCGTCGGTTCTGAGTTTTCATACCCGTTTACTAACACACGAGACTGCTATAATTTTCGAAGTGAAGCCTTCTTTGTGGAGCTCTCCCCACTGGGCCTTGCTGATGTTGCTTCTGTCATTGGCTGCCTCCTTTTCCAACAACTAGTAATCTATAACCTGTTCCTGTTCTGACGTTGCCGTGCGGACAGCGGTAACATTGTTTACTCGTACTGCTGCATTCCTCTGTGCTGTCGCAGTTCGTTTACGCCGCTCGCTACAGCGTGTTGCACAGGCTGGCGCTGTTCAGCCTAAGCATGGTCGGGGCGTGGTCTCCGGGATTGCCACAATGTAATCTCGGACGTCATGCTTTAGCATGCATGACTGAGAGGCTGAGTACAGATATGAGGGAAATGTGAGTGGTGGTGAACCGTTTTGCATGCTGTTGTGGGAAACATCTATTTTCCTGTTACGGCCACCCGCAAACATGGCCGAACGCTGATGCAGCTGGGCATCTCCAAGAGTGCATCCACGAGGTATTGGCCTATGCATCGTTGGGATCTTTACGGGAGGGACCCGCAGCGACATAGAAAGTATGGAAACTATATGTGCGCTGAAGACCGCCGCATGCCGCTCGTTCATTTTTCTGCTGTTGACTGTTTGACAGTGTCGCAATATTTCTGGTTTCGAGGCACTGTGAGCTAACCAAGAGCTAATCAGAAGTGAAAGGCTACCGCATTGGAACAAAACGCAGCCACCATCGAGGCTGTCGCCGCGGGTGCTGAGCTGATGCTATATAGCGTTCTTTCTTTTTTTGCTGTTCTTTAAAGTATCATCGCATGCATGGCTCTGTGAGTCACAGTGCCATCTTATTGCGCATTAAAATGTCTTGCTCAGCTTAAAAAATTCTTTTGTAAAATTTGCCCCACGTGATAAGTGCATCCCCCCCCCCAACTTTGCTTCTGTTTTCTGGAAAAAGTTCATTTGTTATGTTAATAAATGCAGAAATTTGCTTTCAGAAGTCTCATCAATGTGCTGCAACATATTTCATTAATTTCTTTTGAAATTAATAAATCTTGCTGTTGCGTTACCTTCTTTTTGCAACTCTCTTACTACACACATATTTGATGTTCCATTCTATATTCAAGGCCTGTTTTTTTTTGCCTTATTCGCATTCGATTTGTATTCGACAGTTTCAGTATTCGCACACCCTTGATAAAAAGTGATGCATCAAGAGAACACGCACTAAGCACGTGAGTTCTTGAATGTTCAAATAGTGCAAATATGCAATTTAATGCTTGTGTATGTAATTCAGCCGAAGTTATGAAGCTCCTAAGTCGCAGGCTCATGGCGTTGAATTTTCATTGGAAGTTTCTTCATGATCTCAAAATGTACCTCAAGTGTGGTAAAACATGGAATCGCTTTGCAGCCATTGTTGTCAAACTAGGACGTCACCGTCATAGTGTAGAGCAAAGGGAAGGAGGGGAGTTGGGTCGTGATTTCTTTCTGCTCTTGTTTCTTTCCCCTTCAGGTGTGCAGGCTGTTTGCCGAGGCACGAGTCTTGAAAGCGGGCTGCTACCGTCTACACATCCTTACAACGCGACTCGTAAACAGGGTGTCTGATCTTCAGAACTGGCAGGACGAGGTGCTCGTCGATCCTGAAGATTGCCCAACGTGGTTTGCCCTGCTGCTCCGCGAGGACATGCCCTGCGTAAGGGTGGTTTCAAAGATAAATGGCTTAATGATGTTCTTTTGTGTCCTTCAATGACGTAGGACATGACATCATTGGAATGGTCTGTGATTATGCACAGCATTTAAGTAAGAACGACCTGTGATGACCTTTCTGGTGTATTAACAACATAAGGATGCAAGAAGGAGCTTTGGAGTATTTTGCTTATGTATAACCCTAGATGCAATGATGCAAGAATTAACCTTTGTTGGATTTGGTGATGTGGAACCTAATGGCACAAGACAAATTTTTTTCTGTGCTTTGGTAACATATGACTCAATTGCATAATGATAAAAGAACTTGATGTTCTTTGATGACGTATTGTGATGTAAAAGTGAACCTCTTTGTGGATGCTGAACAGAGATGCAAAGTTCAGACTGATTCCTATAAGGTTGCATGGTCAATTTCGAAACTGTGCATCAGAGCGGTGGCGAATGGGACCTTCTTTCTACATTTTGCTCAGGGTAGACCTAAAAAGACTCCAGGAATTTGAAAATGTAAGCTTGATATTTCAGGTGACGGTGAACATTTATTCCCAGTCGAACCTCTAGACGATGATTATGGTTATAGCAAAGTATCGGGTGTAACAAAGCTCATGAAAAGTTTTGAAAAGTAGCCTCAAACTGTGTAGATTAACATTTAGGTTCTACAAGCTTGTTTGCTAGAACTCCTGCATTCACATCAGAGCTGTGAGGCATGGAAATCCTCTGACAGGAGCTGCATTGGTGTCATAGCACTCCCCACGTGCTGCTGCAGTAGCCACTGCTTCTGTCCATTTCTGCAGGCTCTTCTTTCAGGTGTAATGTCTGAAATGTTGGGAAAGCTAGTCTCTTTCCCCAACGTGTTTTCCCACGACCTTTGGTCTTGAAGCTTTCATAACAGTGGAAGGAAAGCCTAGATACGCTGTCACCATACCATTGCAGTCAGCATGGGGCTACTTGAGACTGCAAGACCATCGTCAGCACAAGTTGCACAAGAAGTTGCACAAGTTGCTCGGTGGCAACTTGTACAACTTCTTCCAATTGAAATTGCTGCATGACAATTACAACAGTATGGTATTAGAAGATTCTGGCTCGTTTGTGCATGCTCACAAAAACGTCTGAAAATTATTCTGTCCGCTGAAAAATTTGCCAAGTGGCATGTTACCGTGTGTGGTGTGAAACTTAGAGTCGGCAGATTACCGATGGAAACTTCCTTTATTCCTTTCAGCCATTATTTCTCGCTTTTTATTTTTATGTTATCATTCTTTTTGTTTTTTTTCCTATGTTAGACTGCACCACCATTGCATGTGGAAAACTCGTGCATGCCTTTTTCTACCTATTCTAATGCTTAAGCAAAAAGAAGAATGGACACAGAAAATCCTTAGCAGTGTTGAATTTTGGTTTAGTGGGTTCCGTATTGTGTACTGTGTAATAATATAAAAAAGTGCAATACTACTTGAGACCAGAGACACAGAACAGAGCATGACTTGGACAAACGCCAACTTTTAACTGAATTATTCTCACACAAGGGTGTACATAACGTTGAAACAAGTGGGAAATCAAGGTGATGCAAAAAATTACGAAGCATGCTCCTCTAGATATGGCAGTTCTTTCTGCAACTAACAGACCGATGGCTCACTGTGCCTGGCAAGCTTGCGGGTGCACTCCCTTGTTCAAACTGTCATAGGCAGACATCAAGACCAATGTCTTCAAGAAACATTGATGCCACCCAGATAGTGTATGAAGGCACATCATGTCTAAGTAAGCCATTGTTCTGTTCGTTGCAGAAAGAAGTCACATCTAGAGGAGCACGTGTCATGATTATTTCCTCTGTCATCTCGATTTCTCATTTGCTCTCATTATTCGCACTATTGTGTGCAGTAAAAATTTAGTTGAAGGTCCATGTCACGCTCTGTTCCAGGTCTCTGTCTCAAGGATATCGTGCCACTTCCATATTATGGAGAACCCGGCAAATATCTTTGTGAAGGGGTGAACTTTGTCCAATTTCAGTTGCCGTCATTTCCAATCTTCACACGGTCCGGTGACGAGCTGGTGACTGTAATTCGGGCGGGCTTGGTGAGCCTTTCTGCTGATGAGTGCCGTCGGCTGGAATGCTTCCACCAAGCAATCTGGGACGATGTGCTTCGAATGAAGAAGAGACCCCTGCTTCAGTTCGATTTGAGCTCTGCAGCCAGCTGTCCAATGTTGGCACCAGTGTTAAAAGAGGTGAGCGGTAGGCCAGAGCTAGGGAACGCGGGTGTCTGGAAATGGTGCAGTGGTAATGTTGTAAGGTTTGAGCATGCACTAATGTACAGTGCACGTGTGTGTACTACTACCCTGCATTGTGGCACATGGAACAGTACTGCCTTAGACCACAAGCATCTTGGAAGTTCTAAGACATAAAGTGCCTTTTTTATGTCTCATGCAAGGGCAGCATTGACAAAACAGTGGCAGAAAAATGACATGTGGAGAGTATGGTTAAAAACAATTACACTCTTGTATGCATAATCTGAAACAGCACTGCACCCACCAGAACTGTGGCTCAGGACCCTAGTTGCCCAACCCAGTGAGAGCCAGTTGGGGTTGGTTGCACATGTCCAATTCGGCTGGCTTCAAAACCATGTGGCTCCTACCCACACTAGATATGCAGGCATGAGCCAGCGATATGCTGGTATGGGCCTGATTGAGTGGCTAGCCTTTACGGCCTATGCCTAGTTACATTCACGTGATGTTCGACTTCCAAGGTTCCGGGTTCAAACCCCCAGGTCTTGGGTTTGATGGTCCTGGCATTTGCCTTTGTTCCTTAAATGATAGTTAAGGGCTCATAAGTAGAGCTATGCAAATAGTAGAGCTATGCAAATAGTAAAATTTTAAGTGCAAAGCGAATTTGAATATTAATGTTTGAGCGAAATTGGAGGTGTGCGAGAAGCATTTCTTGGACTGTCACATAACATGGCGATGTTAAAGCGAGCTTGGTGGTGAAGTCTTTGACAAACTGACACGGCCTGTCTTGTAACTAGACGCCGTGCCGTCAATATTTCCGCGCTGTCTCAGCCAGGGATTGATACCCCCCTCCCCGCTTACACTCCCCTAACACCCCCCGTTGTATCTTCACACCCCCCTGAAAATTCTGCAGATAACCAATGACTTGGTGTCCACACACCCCGCTACTGGTTAAGCCATGGGTAACACACCCCACCCCCCCAAAAAAAGTGTTACGCTTTGCTACAGACATTCCGAAAAGGACCAGACAAGTTCCGGTGAACGACGTTTATTGACCCATGCTTTTGGGTTCGTGGCTCGGGCAAGAAAGGACTCTGCTAGCAAGCGGCACTGTGCTTTTAACACCTACTGGAGCATGTGCACTTCGCAGAGTGCTCTTATTAGTGGAGCCGACAAAATGCCACCTCCCCTTCTTTTTAATAACGCACACAGTCATTCAGAGTCCAGCTTGGAATCTATCTGGTGCACGACTATTTCGCATGGGGTAGCAGCATCTTGTCTCGGCAGGTGCTGGCGTGGCCTGTGGCGCTAACCAGGGTAGCCCTGGACGGTTGTGAACTGGTAAGAACTGGTGCGTTGCCAATCTCAGAAAAAAACCAGGAACTCGCTGGTCATAGCTTCGCCAGTTGTGCTATGCGTAGTGGAAACGTCCTCTGGAGGCCGGTGCAGCAGTTGATCCTGGTGAAGACGCCAGGTGAACATGCCCCTCGGTGTGGTTGCGCGCACTTGGAAAGAGACAGGTCCTGTTTGAGCAACAATCGCAGTGGGAGCCCACTTTGTTTTTCCAGAATAATTATGTGCTAACACGTTGTCGCCTACGAAGAATTGACGTTCACGACATGCACGACTTATTGCCTGAGTGCACTGTTTGTGGGCTACTCTTTCCCCCACGGGAGCTTTACAGCATCTAGCCGACTGCGTAAGCGTCGTCCAGTAGCAATGCCGCTGGTGATTCACGAGTCGTCGCATGCAGCATGTTGCGACAAGACAGCAAAAATTTATGCAGCTGTACCTGCAGTGACTCCTGTGCAGTCTTAGCGGAGGGCGTTCTTTAAGGTCTGAATAAAATGCTCTGCCAGCCCGTTGAAGCTGGGGTGGTAGCGAGCCATCAGGACGTGCTGTGCGCCCAATGCCCGCACGAAGTGCTTGAACTCCTGCGAAACAAACTGAGGTCCATTATTGGAAACAATTGTTTCCGGGAAGCCAAAACGTGCGAAGAGCTCAGTCAAACAACGAATGGTGCTTTCTGCAGTGGTCGAGTGCATTTCAAAAACCTCTGGCCAGTTTATGTTCACACGCTGCCATGGTGAGGTCGGCCATGACCACGGGTGAAGAGGCGCATTGCTCGGCGCGTTATCTTGCTCTTGACAACTAAGCAAGCTTTTGATGCGACGTTCGAGGTCTGCCTCAAGCGTTTGCCACCACACATAGCTTCACGCTAGCTCTTTGCTGCGCACGATGCCGGGATGGCCATCGTGGAGTTCGTCCAGAACGAACCCTTGTAGCATTGCAGGGATGACTGCTCTTGTGCCCAGCATGACGCATCCCTGATGCCCTGTCAGCTCGTTGCACCTGCGAAAAAAAAGGCTTCAACTGCTTATCCATGATCAACGTGGGCCATCCAACATTTGTGAATTCTTTCACTTGACTAAGAACTCGGTCTTTTGTTCGTGGCAGCTTCGATATCTCTACTAGAAACAGGCAACGAGTCCAATTGCAACGAATAAAACACTTCTTCTGTGTCTTTGGTTTCCGTTTGAAGATCTGGCAGCGGGCAGATGCATGCACAAATCGGCTTCCACGTTCTCGCTCGATTTCTTGAATATGCGATTGTACGAGTATGCTGCCAACGTCACAGCCCAGCATTGCAACCATGCAGCCGCGATGGTGGGAATTCCAGTTGGCGGGCCCAATATTGTTTGAAGAGGCTTATGGTCTGTGATCAAAGTGAATGAGCGCCCATACAGATAGAAATGGAACTTCTTTATGCACAAAATGATGGCTAACGCTTCCTTCTCCAGTTGACTGTATTTCTTTTCCGCTTCATATAGCGTTCTTGAAGTGTAAGCAATGGGCCTTGCCCTACCGTCATCGTACACACGAAATAGGACTGCTCCTGCACCATACTGTGATGCGCCGCATGGCAGCCTAAGTTGTCTTTCAGGGTCATAGTGTGCAAGTGCAGGTGGTTGCGTCAATAGCGCTTTCACTTGGCTGAACGCTTTTCGAGCATGCTTGTCCCCCAGTGCCACGCAACTTTTTTCTGGAGAAGCCTGTAAAATGGTTGAGCTGTCGGTAGCTAACTGGGGCACGAACTTGCTGTAATAGTTGACAACACCCAACAAAGATTGAAGCTGCTGCTTTGACTTCTGCTCTGGTGCCTGGAAAAGTGCATCAACTTTATCTGACAATGGGGAAATGCCTTCAGTGCCAATATTATGGCCAAGGTAGTGAAGTTCGCTTTGGAAAAATTAGCGCTTCTCTTTCTTTACCCTGACGCCTCTGCTTTGAAGCCGCTCTAGCAGCGCTTCGAGATTGGCTAAGTGGTCTTCTGTTGTTTTCCCCGTCACCAAAATATCGTCTAGGTAGCAGCAAACACCCTTGAGGCCCTTCAACATAGTGTCCGTTATCTTTTGGAAGATGCCCGGCTCGGAAGAGATCAGAAAATGTAATCTGTTGACAACGAACAATCCCTTGTGCGTATTCAAGGTTATATGTTGTTTTGAGGCATCCGACATCACCACTTTCTGGTAAGCACGGTTCAGGTTGATCTTTGAAAAATGCATGCCTCCAGCCAGAGCAGCAAACAAGTCATTGACCTTCGGCAATGGATAACGGGTGACGTCAAGGCAAGGATGAACTGTCACCTTATAATTGCCACAGGGGTGTATGCCACCGTCTTTCTTGATAACAGGTACCACGGGCATGGCGTAATCTGATGTGGCAATGGCTGTTATGGTGCCCCTTTTTTTCATCTTGGATAGCTCGGCCTCGACAGACTTTTGCAGCGCGAATGGTACGTTTCTTGCTTTGAGAAACTTTGGTGCCTGATTACGCTTGAAATACAGCTTGGCCTTTTCTTCTGTAATCATGCCTAGCTCATCTTTGAAAAGAGAGTTGTACCTTGTGGTCAAAGTGTTTAGCCTTTCTTCTAAACGACAAGAAGTGGGCAGCTCTGACCTTGGCAGATGGTGGACGCTCCATATTTTGCTCCACTCCAGCCTGATTGCCTGAAGCCATTCCCGGCTTAGCAATGGCGGTCCTTCCTGGTCGACAACGTATAAAGGCAGGCTCGCCGTGTTGCCGCCGTGCTGCACCTTGACCTGTAGATGCCTCTTGGGATCACCAGGGCTCCTGTGTAGGTGCGCAGGTTGAGTTCTGTCAGCTTGAGTCTGGCTGGTGAAAAAAATTGGCGGTACTGTTTGAAAGGCATGACTGACGGCGGCACCTGTGGCTAGCTCCATAGGGACTGCCACATCATTTACCGTGTTTACCCGCATAATTTGCACCCTCGCATAATTTGCGCACCCCCTATATTTAGCCAGCTTTGCAAAAAAAAATTCCTCGCATATTTCGCGCTCCCCATTCCCAGCTTGCCGGTGCGCACGCACGGACAGAATTTCAACAGCTGTGCGGCCACGCCCCTCGCTGTGCAGGCGAGTGCAGTCATATGCAAAGGGAGCTGCGAGTGCGATGCCCCTTTTTGCGATTCTTTTCTCTGGAAGCCCCCGAAGCCCAAAGTGCGGTCGCTAGAATTTTTATTCTAGCGACCGTACTTTGGGCTTCGGGGGGTGGGGGTGACGAAAACGGCTGAAACAGAGATCAAACAAGCCCGGCCTATCTCCGTCGCTCGGCGGGCGGCTGCGATAACATAACCTCAATCGGGACACCTGCCCTCGACGCAGGCAGGAAGGGCCCCGCCCGTCCTTAATGAGCATGAAAAGACTCGAGGTGGGGGGGAGTGTCGCTCGGCTGCCAAGCGATTGCATGGCTGCCGAGATAGCGCTGGCGCGCGCGCTATCTTGGCAGCCATCAGCGGGCGGCTCGTAAACAGTTCTACGTGCTGCGCTCTCAGCGGGAAGGGACTGCGGAAAGTGTCCCTGGAGCAGCCGTATTCTCTTACACCAGCGTCTTGCAGTGTTACGTGAGATCGTATCCAAAAGAGTTACTGTGCTAGTTGCATTATATTACACGTTATTCCAAACGTATTTGCAAAATCTCCGCGTAATTTGCGCACCCCCTTTTCGGAGCTCTAAAATCGCAAAAGAAAGTGCACAAATTACGCGAGTAAATACGGTATTTTCATCGGTACCCTGACAGGTTCAGTACTGGGAGCAGATACACCCTTTACAGCTACCACTTCTGAATGGAATACCACCGCTAAAGTTTTTACCGTGCTCTTGATGCGGCATTTCCCGCACGACGTGCCAGAGGCGCTATGGCAGACTCATTGAAGGTGCCCCCTTTTGTTGCACTTATAGCATTTGTCGCTTAAATGGGGACACCCTTTGCCAAAATGTTTTGGTGACCCGCAGCGAAAACATGCATTCGACTGGACGCTCGAAGCCGCCTCTACTTTATGCGTGGCGTTGGCTGCAGGCATGCACGTGCAGGCTTCTGCAGTGCTTTTCGTTGCCGCCTCCATAGCCAGAGCACGCTCTACCGCTCTCTGAAACGTGAGCTTGCTGTCCTCGGTGAACAACACTCGCTGCATATCCTCTTAACAAACCACACACGAAGCGATCCCGGAGGGATTCGTGTAATGAGCTTCCAATGACCGAAGGTTGCGGTGACAGATGGTCCCCCAGAGTCTTCTTTAGTACCTCGAAGCTCTTCGTTGAAGGCAGGTCTGGGGCGACCAGTAATTTCAGAAGACTGTAGGTTCTCAGACTGATAATTCTCAGGAATGCATGTACTCTGTCACCTTCAGGAACGCGGTTGGCGATCAGAAACGACGTTAGTCACTCTTCGTACGACGCCTAGTCCTTTGTTGAAACGTCGAATGGTTTCATCTGGCCCAGTTGAGCAGCAAACTGCATCGAACCTGCACTGGATTCTTCGTTCATCATATCAGTCAGCGATGAGAAAAAAAAATGCCGCCCTCTTCAATTGTCGATACTGAACAGAGGCTGAATGCCAAGAACACTTTCCTTCCTTGACGCTGTGCAACTATTCAAGATCCCATCTTCATCGCCATTTGTTTCGTTTTGCTACAGACGTGTCGAAAAGGACCAGACAAGTTCCAGTGAACGATGTTTATTGACCCATGCTTTTGGGTTCGTGGCTCAGGCAAGAAAGGACGCCGCTAGCAAGCGGCACTCTGCTTTTAACACCTACTGGCGCATGCGCACTTCACAGAGTGCTCTTATCAGTGGAGCGCCAGCTGACACAACAAAAAGGATGTTGCAATTCTGGATAAACCCTTGGCTCAGCTACCGGCTTTCTCTTCGTGAACAAAAAAAAGCAAGGGCATGGCCCACTGGGCCTGTCGTGAAGTGTGGAGAACATGCAGAAATGGAGACTTAGGTTGTTAGGCCACAAGTATGCTCGCCGCTTGCCACTACGGGGAAAACGAGATGGTGCGTCCTCACATGCCCCATTGCCACGACTCCAATGCCTTGAACAATAAGAAAGCAAATAAAGGCGTATGTATAGTTGAAAGAAAAGAAACGACGCTGTACCGATAGTTCTGGTGCCAACCTAACCAATCGATCGTGTTATAAAAGAATTATACATTTCGCGTTACAGAAAAGGTGCTGTGCAGGGAATTGTTCTGCATGGGACACTTTCTTTTCGTTATTCTATCGATCATTTGCACCCACCGAGGACGCGCGAAAAACGCACCCATTACGGTGAATCAGCACCAGTCGGCCTTGAAAGGTTCAACTGGTGCTGACGTTTAACGTTTTTAGCCTGTTTCCAGAACGCTCTCTTAGTCTTAGTCATATGATCATTTAATAATGGACAGCCTTTACAGCCAGGGTTCCCGCTTTCCGAAGCAGCTCCGCATAAAAAAAAACAATTTGTAAAGGCACCACTGCTGCACATCAAACGACAGATGCATGCAAAGATCACATAGAGCCTGTTTGGTGCACTGCAAGGAATCGGTTGTGCACCATATCCGTCTCACACGTAAGCATTACATCGGCAATGGCCCGGTGCCTGAAGTACAGACTCCGAGAGCACAGGAACAACTTTAACCTGGGCACCATCGGATAGTTGTCACTGCACCGCGACCCGTTTACATGCGAACCTCTGTTTAAAACTACTGTGGTGGTTTCGTGTTGGTGACGAACTCCACCATGGCGTACTTATGAGGCTGACCACAGAAGCAGCCAAAATAGCAGCCTTAGGTACTGACTGTCAAAATGCCTTATCACTCGCCCTAACAAAAAAAAAAATAACTGTTATTCCTGCATGTAACATAAAAAAGTAAATGGTCTTCATTTGCGGGGGCCGTGTTTTTCGTAATCTTTCTGCTTTGTATATATTTTGCATCATTTATTGTTCGGTCACTGTTGGCAAAATCTTGTTAGCAAAATACCAAGTGCCTTGTCTGTGCGCATGGCCGTCACTGTGGCAATTGAGTGTCGTGTAGGCATCTATATGTGTGATTGACTTCCAAATAAATCCATTTGTTGAAAGCTAGCGCTCGTGTGTCCTTTCTGTCGTCCGTGTCACTCGGGCGATGTATATCTTCACTATGTCACACCAACAGAGCTGGAAGTCAGCATTGTTATCTTAACTCGTGCACTTTACGTTGCTACTATTATGTCGTATTGGGGCGCACTTTTGCATTTTGTTAGTATTTAAATAAGGTCCTTAATGCCTGACACACTCCTCCATGTTATTCGTTCCATGCAGCATCGCGGGTACGCCATCCGTCATCTTCGCAGTGCCCTGCCCCAGCTGTATTAGCAGAGAAGCACAGGTACCGCGATTCCTGTGGTGTCGCCTCTTCCCAGCCTACTGCAGCTGCGGAGCTGATGCCGCGGTCACTGCAGCCTTTCTTGCCGCCGGCGTCAGCGTCGGCTGCTTCCTTTGGTTCCGCGGAAATGCTGGTTCTCCCGGCCAGGTCAAGTCAAAGGACGTCCAGTGGAAGTGGTGAAGGCTAATGTCTTCGGCGACGCCCATGAGACAATCATGGGCTGGCACGACGGCCCAGTTTTATGCGTGCTACTACGCTCTTTTTTCATAATTATTTACACTATTTATATCGGTTTGAGCGAACGTATTATTGTAAGATGCGTTAGAAATACATATAATTTCGGGTGAAATGTGCTGCTGAGTCAATGTTTTGAGAAGGCTTGTATCGCGGTGGTGGTGTAAGACGTGAAATCGAGATGCATCTGTACTCGAATTTCATTTCAATACTGTAATAATTGCTTAGGCTTCTGGGGCCATAACCACTGTACCATCCCAATTGCCTTCTAAACGCTAAATTTTCGGGGTGTCCAGCTCTCGCCTTCTAAATCACAGTTATGTCATCCCATTAAAAAGAGGCTGAAGGCCACCCGAGGAGATTGATAATGGGGTGCGACTGGGCTTAGGCCAACGTTAATCAGCTGGGCAATGCCCAGTCACGGTATGCCGGGTGCAATCCGGAATGCCGGTGCGACTGGCAATGGGCTTGGTCCGATCTTTTCGGACGTAGACTCCCCCCCCCCTTTCGCCTCAGGAACATTCTCTTCACCGTGAACGAGACCACTATCCACTACCAGATGAGTATCAGGGCTTTCTCCGTGCAACGTCGAAACGTGAAGAGATCTCAGACCGTGAATAATTTCCACATATACATGAAATCTGGCGAATTTCACATCATAAACCAAACACTAATTTACAAAGAGTGCAGTTACAGTTACGTTCAGTGCCACATAATTGTCATCCTTCCGCTGCCGAGTGGCTTTGAGCAAGGCCTGTTTTAAAGCGACTCTTCTGGCAAGCGCGATCAGTCGCAGCAAAGAAACGAGAGAGATCACCGTTATATGACGGCACTTGCTCCTCCTCGCTCAGCTGTGTGAGGGGAAGAAGAATGTCTCACAAGGCACCGTCGAAGGTGGAGTAAACTGGGACCTTTGGCAATTCAGTTGTGGCTTCTTGTGTAAAATAGGCTGGATTTCATCCATGAGTCGAAACCAAACGCATTGCCCTTTTGCAAAACTTTCAGTCGATATGTATTTCCCGTAAAAATAAGTTATGTACTTTTGCATTAGGTTAGGCTGTGGCTGTCACGGCTTCAAGGGCAATTAGTTTAATTTGATAATTACTTATCAAGTTTCTAGTCCTACCTCGCAACACTGCGCGTCTATACTACCCACGATTTTCTTCGTAAATTTTTACCGCTCTCTTTTGCAAATTGGTCTGCCCTGCTTCTTTTAACTTGCGTGAAAAAAACAATCGCACAGAGAAAAGCGATCTCAGAGGTAGTGTGCAAAAGTCGCGTTAATTCCCTTTTATAAAATTTTTGGGCAGATTTTCTTAAGCAGACTGCATATGCAGTCGCTGCATTTAGTTATCCTGTTTCGGTTTCTTTGCAATAAATGGGCCGGATTTCATACGTCAAAATTTAGTTTATTTTGGTTAATTAGTGGTCAGATTTTCGCTATATCCATTCTACAGTGCGTGCACAGCGTGAGCAAAGCAGCCCCTCAAGATGTTCGCAAGTATATTTCTAAATTTTTTTGCAAGCATGTGCTGAAGCATGCTGTATGCAGCCCTACGCATCCAACCGTCATGGACGGTTTTTGTGCACACAAGCAGTGCGGAGCAATGCAGAGTCTTTGCAGCCTCTGGAGAAAATATACACGAGGTATGGCTTTATGTCCCTCTAGAAAGCTCTATCCTAGCGTGAATTAGATTCCACCTCAGCGCATTGTACAAGAATCTATACTGCGTAACGTCAATGTTAACTACATGTGAGCATTTGCGTTGCATTTTTAAAGATTATTACGTGTCCCATGAAGATTGGTTCTTAATTTCAACACGCTATGCGGCAACTCCCCAGCCTTCATTCCCTACTTTTTCCTTTTATTTTCTTTTAATTGCAAGCGAAGCTCGTATTTTGTCACAAGTGAAACACACAGGCAGGCAAAGAGCGTTTATGTCGGTCCTGAGAAGACGATGAGCGCCGGGGACACCGTCTGCGGCCCGCAACCGCGATGGAATCTGGTCGGCAATCTCGCGGGCTTTCTGGACAGCCCTGAGCTGCTCTTCATTGGCGGAGCTGGTGACGATCCGGAGCCAGTCTTCCTCCGAAGATTGAGACCCCGAGTCTCCACAAAAGTCAGGGCACTGCCAGAGCATGTGTTCAAGAGTGCACCTGGGATGTCCACAGAGCGGACAGCCTGGGTCAATGCCTTCCATGAATATTGAATAAATAAATGGATACGGATATATGCCTCCATCTGCAGCATTCAGGGGATTATTGCCTCTGGACTGTTTAGGTGCGGGTGTGGAAGCAGAAACTTCCGAAGTCCCAGTTGGTAGTTCTTGCAGACCTCATTAAAATTAAGGAGAGTGTCCCTTTAACACTGCCCTCTCCCGGCCTCCGACCGCCCATTTCCGGCGCGGTGGGCGAGACCTCGCGCCTGGGGTGTGCGAGTTGGCGTTCAGGACGGCTTCATGAGCATCGCTGCCCATGGGGCCGGAAAATCAGAAGCAAGTCACAAGTCCCTGCGTCGCTGTTGTCTACACGTAAAAACAATCATCGTGAAAGAAGTGGAGCGCACCTGTTTCTGCTCTTGCCCTTCGAGTATCCTAATTATAACAAGCCTTGTGAATCATTTGCATATTCTTCCAAAAAGAAAGAGAAAGACTGCACGCTCACAAGAGACGTTTTCGTTTGCCCCCATTTTCCCGGCAGAGCAAGTGCTCCTCAGCTTTTTATATCAAAATAATTTCAGTGCTTCTCAGTGAGAGCAGACCCTTCAAGTGACCACGTAAGTGGAAAATACGAAAGAAAATTACGTTACCTCTACAGTGAAAAAGCAGAAAAAAAAATGATTCGGAACATCATCGCCGATTCCCCATATTTAACCACCCTGGTATTCGGATATTTGTCAACACTAGTGCACGTCAGTTATAACTTTACCATAAGACATCCCACAATTAACCCTTAAGGTAACATATACATGGACACACTTCTCATGCGATGATGCGCTCCTGGTTTCCTGCACTCACCTCAGTCCTCCCTTAGAAAGCATTGTGTAGTCGGGGCAACCTTAGGAGAGTTAGTTTCTGAAGTATTACGTCCCAAAACCACGACATGATTAGAGAGTTTTAGTGCAGCTTAAGTTGCGCCCCGCTAAACGCTAAAATTTAGCGGGGTCAGACTGCGCATGCGTCCGCACGCTATTCCAGCTTTGCATTTAGCGATCGCGAAGCTTCTAAATGAAGGCCGTTGATCCGTGACGTCACCAGGTCATGTGACCCAAAACCTAGGGACAGGGTTGCATAGGGATTTTCTCGCGACGAGAGCCACGGGGAATCTTC
>JABSTT010001676.1:0-39999 GCA_013339685.2 Hyalomma asiaticum | reverse complement strand
CGTAAAAGTGTTCCGTGCCTCTGCGGTTCTAGAGTTCTCTGATGTTGATCGTCGCCGGCACCGATGGCCACCGTTCGCACGCCGACCGATGTGATCAGCGTCGCCGGCGCATCTTTCTGTCTACGTCATTACGGCGATTCCAGTCGCGCAACGTTCGGCGATATAATCTCTCACCCGTAGCGACTTCGCAGGCTTCGAGAGTGAAGTTCTTGGAGGTGTGCCACCTTCCAAAACATGCAAGTATGGTCTCTCTTACTTTTAGCTTTGACCTGTACAATTTATGTCGCATGTAACAGTCAGAGATGCTAGGTTTCCACGCATATCGGATAGCGTGTGGATATCCATGCTGCCGTTTTACTACGAAGATTGATTCTGATCGTGAACTATGGCGGCAACAGTCGCTCCTCACGGATTTCCACTTGCCGGGATCTCAGTAGATGAATACTACCGCATAGCAAGGTATTGCAGAGAAATTGAAAAGCAGATAAAGAAGGCATGTCTTCCACTTCTGGGAAAAACTACGTAAGGATAGAGTACATGTGAGCTACTCGAGGCAAGAAAACACACGCGTGTGTTAGCGATTCGTCGATCGTACTTGCTGCTTGTCAGATGCCATCTCTAAGAATAAGATTGTGACAGCAGTGTTTTTTTGATTTGAATGGCCAATGACTATAACATACCACTTCCATTTTCATTGTGTGTATGTTATTTTCACTCTGCATTTGTGGAAGTTAGTGTAAATCATGAATATATACATGTGTCACTTTCACTTGTTTCCACGGCAAATTAAATGCAGATAGCAGCCAACAGCTCCGCATTTAGAGCTAAAATATCTGTTACAAGCATGACTGCTGACCAAAATTTAATAATAATTTGTTCTTTACAATTGATCGTTTTTGAGAACTGTTACTAAACAAGTGCAATTAATGGGAGAGTTAGGGTATCAACTAAATTTTTCTTGTGATATCGATTTGTACTTCATAGGGCTGCTGATACTACAACAGGAATCTACTGCCAAAGACATGTGTGCAAACGCTTTGTGCCATCTGCACCTACAAGAGCAGCTGACCACAAGTGCTGTGGTTTCATCACTTGCTCAGGAGGCTACATAAGGATCACCTCAGCCGACCTGTCATCCAATTGGAAGTGTCACGCTGTACAGGCACCTAACCATTGCCCATGCTGTTGATTTGTGCTTCACAGGTGAAAGCATCCGTGTCTAGGTGTTTGTATCTATGTGTGTTATTTGCCACCGCCGACTGGGTGTTTGCATGTATTATCATTTTTGTTACACCATGCTTAATTCTACCAACATTTTACAAGCCATTGAGGATTCCACGTGCAAAACACACACCTAAATACAGACAGTTCATCAGAGCATACTCCTGTAACATTGACGATAACTTTAAAAATGCTCTAGCATAACTGCAAACTTTGACTGCTCAGGTCTAGAGGACAAAGGAGGACTGCACTGCTTTAAGGCAGGGAAATAAGGGCCTAACTGGAGTGCAAGCTCAAGCTGAAAGCCAGATGAATGAGCGAATAGGAGGGCCCGTCAATCACTTTCAAGGACACAGCTGGTGAGATGGACTTGCAAATTGCTCAGGTCTCCTGTGTTCGTTTGACCTATGAGATGCTGACATCACCCTATGCTGCACAAAAAGAAAATTATTTATGGTGCTTTCCATTAAATACGTAAGCTTCTTGATCCAATATTCTATGTTTGCTTGTGTTAAAGAACAGGCTGAGGAGGTTTTTGCACAACCTTCAACCATATGACTGCGTTCATTTTATGATTACCTAGTGAAATGCTGTTGAGTCCTTCTTAGAGCTTTCTTCTCCACAAGATATGCAGTGGCTGAAAATGCTTAGCTAGCTCTTCATAAGAGCTCCATATTGTTACGCGCTATTCCACGCTGTTAGCGGCGCATCCTGCCGAGCCTGGAGGAATGCACCAAGAAGATGAAGACGACGATCAGAGCAGCGCTCGTGCTGATGCTCTGCCATCTTGTCTGCTGCTCTTTCCTTGTGTAAATATAATTTCTACACTCCTCTGGTTATTCTTATATTATTAATTATGTAGGTGTTGGGATGCAAAATGCATCTTTTTCTTCTCCAAAACACTGTAGAATGTCAATTTAGCTGTTACAAGGTGCTTCCAAATTCCAAATAACCTGCTCTAAAGTGCTCCAAAATGAAATTTCTGCTGCTTCAAAAATTGCTCCAAATCAGATTGCTTGGTAGCATCACCAAGATCCTCTTAATCGGAAATAGTTGGGGTGGTCAGATGCAGTGTAATGCTTTCACATAGGCATACTGTGAAAACTAGCAAAAGCGAAGCTGTGCTGCTGTCGTTGATCATGGAATAACTGGTAACGGGGTATCAAGTTAACTCTCACCGTCACTTACACGTGGCAGCGGGCTAAGGGCAAGAGCGTGTCTGCTTTTCATTTCTCTGCATCTTGAGACAAGAGACAGACGGAGGCTCTTTCTTTGGTTCTTTGTTCCTTACTTTTTTTCTCTCTGTGTTGCCCATTGAATCATCACTATCATGCAAGTAATGGGCTTTTATTTGTGTCTATATTGTCTTTATCGTAGTCACAGTAATGTAGCATTAGGCTGACCCAGCTGAGTCTAACAAGCAATTTCCTCACTTAGTGCTTCGCACAACACAGATTCCCACAATGCGTGGGATCTGCAGGATGTTTTTGTTCTAAGTTAATCAGGGTATAGTTCAATGAGGTATGTGTAGTAGTGAGTGTAAATTATAAAAGCATGTTACATTTCAGATTAACTGTACCTAGCCAGTATAAGCTCATATAACCCACCTTAAAACAAAAAGGTCTGTTAAATCAGGGTATAGGTAATATACATACATCGCCATTAAGTGTGGCTTCACAATAGTGTGCATATCCCCTGCAAGAGGTGTTTCACGTTATAGCGTAGCCAATGTAAGCTCATATAACCCACGCTAAGACTCAAGAAATGTTCACTTGGGGTACAGGTAATTTGCATACTTTTACATTGAGTGTACCTTCACGGCAGTGTGCATTCCCCACGTAAGGGCTGTTTCATGGCGTAGTGACCCTACGCTGCTACAAAACCACTTTTACAGGTTACTTAAATGTGGAAAAGAGTCTGTACTTTTCAATTACGTGAAAATTTCCGAAATTCTGGTAGACCATGTGGTGCATTCACGGCTCAATTACACTTCGTTGCCCTACACAATGATTACAGGCATCTCACCTACATGAAAGCTGCACCTGCAGGTTTGACAAAGCATACCGCAGTTCAGTACTTTACTATTCCTCCCTTCATATTTTAAATGAGTATTGGAAAATCCTCGCATATCTTGTAGGCAGTCTCATCCCATTTGCCACAAAAGGGTAATTTTAGAAATTAATGTGATGAACTTGTAGCTGAGATAGCAGGTAACCTATCTTTTTGGCCTTGTAAAAGAACATGCCTGTATTGTATACCTCATGAATCCAACAGACATTGAGGTGAAGGAAGGCATAGGGGAAACTATTTGTAGGTTTTGCCTGTACTGTAGAAATTAAGACATAAATATAAAGGAATTAAAATGGACGAAATTCATCAGCAGCCAACCCATGTTGAGGTGGTCGTGTGCTACGTGATACCGTTTGGCAGAAAAGTGTTCCACACTTGCCACCATGGCTATAAGTGTGGAACCCATGAATAAATGTACAGAAATACCCAATATAGGGGACAAGGGAATTCCCGCCATTGTAGCTCATTTGGTAGAGCATTGCACACATTATGTACAGGTCAGAGGTTCGGTCCCTGCATGTATGTTTTTTCGTCCACCTCAGGCAATTCCTTTCATCATCATCATCAGCCTATCTTATGTCCACTGCAGGATGAAGGCCTCTCCCAACACTCGCCATCCTTGCTTGTCCTGCGCGAGCTGATTCCATTCGATGCCTGCGAATTTCTTAATTTCGTCCCCCCACCTCTCTGCCGCCCACGGCTCCGCTTACCCTCCCTTGGTATCCATTCCGTCGTTCTAACTGTCCATCGATTATCTAGCCTTCTCATCACGTGCCCTGCCCATGTCCATTTTTTTTCTTAGTATCGTTCGTGATATCAGCGACCCCCCGTCCGTTTTATGACCCACTCGGCTGTCTTCCTATCTCTTAGAGTAACACCTATCATTTTTCGTTCCATCGCCTGCTGTGTGGTTCTTAAATTCCTCTCTACCTTTGTAATTCTCCAAGATTCTGCCCCTTAAGTCAGTACTGGCAAGATGCAGTAGTTATATAGTTTCCGCTTGAGTGATGCTGGTAGGTTTCCGTTCATGGAGTTGGGAATGTCTCCCGTATGCACGCCATCCCGTGTTTATTCTACGGCGGATTTCTCTTACATGGGCGGGTGCTCCTGCCAGTAGCTGTTCTAGATATAGGTATTCTTCTATGACTTCTGATGCCTGGTTTTCGGTCGTGAAGGCACATCTTTTCGCCGTGCCACTTAGCATTATCTTCGTTTTCTGCATGTTCATCCTTAATCCTACCTTAGCGCTTTCTTGGTTTAAGTCTTCAATCATCTTTTGCAGTTCGTCGCCATCATTGCTAAAGAGTACTATGTCATCTGCAGATCGTAAGTTACTCAGATAATCACCGTTAATCCTTAGCCCTTTCTCGTCCCAGTCTAGGCTTTTGAAGATTTCTTCCAAACATGCAGTAAACAACACTGGAGATTATATCTCCTTGTCTGACACCTTTCTGTATTGGGATTTTCCTGCTTTTCCAAAGGAGGAATAGGGTGGCTGTAGAATCTTTGCAGATGTTGGCTATTGTGTTTACGTAGCTATCACATATTCCTTGATGGTATAACGCTACCAGAAGTGCTGGTAACTCTACCGAGTCGAAAGCCGTATAGAAGGGTTTGTTGTATTTAGCGGATTTGTCGATTACTCGATTGATCGCATGTAGGTGGTCTATGGTGGAGTGTCCTTTTCTGAACCCTGCTTGCTCTCTTGGTTGATTAAATTCAAGTGTGGCCCTTATTCTGTATGAGATAACCTTTGTGAATATTTTGTAAATTGCCGAGAGTAGACTGATCGGCCTGTAGTTTCTCAAATCTAACATCTCCCTTCTTATGTAATAGGAGAATGTTTGCATTTGTCCAGCTGACTGACACACTTGAAGTTTTGAGGCATAGTGTGTATAGTGTCGCAAGGTTTCTAGTTAGGAGGTCTCCTCCATCTTTGATCAAGTCGGCAGTTATGCCGTCTTCTCCAGCAGCTTTTCCGCGGGACATGCCCTGAATTGCTTCCCTAAGCTCGTCCGCAGTGACGCATGAAATTTTGGAGTCCTGCTCGACATTTAATACTCTCATGGTGGGGAGACTCGTATTTGAGCTGTATAGTTCGGAACAGAAATCCTCCGCCACCTTGGCTAAAGCACTGAAGTTCGCAAATGTTCTTTCCCGCACAAAGCTTCCTTTTAGTTGTTATGATGCTGATTCCTTTTCTGATGGCTGCTTCTATTTCTTTCACGTTGTGGTTACGTATGTCCCTGACTTTACTATTATTGATGAGCTTAGACAGCTCGGCAAATTCTATCTTGCCTCTTAGGTTAGTTATTCTCATTTGTTGGCATTGTTTGATTAAATTTTTAGTAGATTCAGAGAGCTTATTCCCATCTTGTCTCAGTGCTTTTGCCCCAACTTTAATTGCTGCTTCGGTGATCAGCTTAGTAACGTTTTCGCTCATCTTCTCTATATCCCCATCTTCTTCCTGTCCTAGAGGCTCATACTTGTTCTTAAGGGCAATTCGAAATTCTTCTGTTTTCGCCCTGACGCCATCGAGTTTGGCCTGTTTCCGCATGATGAACTTTGTCCTTGCTCGCTTTAGATTGAGGGTTATATTCGCCCTTACTATTCTGTGGTGACAAATGTCTACATTATTAACTACTTCCATGTCTTGTACTATGCCTGGATGACTGCACATTTTTAAATATATTTTGTTTTTCGTTTCTCTGTTGGGGCTTTTTCACGTCTACTTCCTTTTCTTGCGTTTCTTAAAGAAAGTATTCATTACACGGAGGTGATTTCTTTCTGCGAACTCCACTAGAATCTCTCCTCTGCTACTCCTATCTCCTTCTCTGTAGTTCCTGACTGCCTGTTCTCTTAGTTTCTTTCCTAATTTTGCATTGCAGCCCCCATAACAATCGTATCTTGGGTGTGTACCTTGTTCATTGCTGTTTCTACAGCCTCGTCATTGTGGCTGGTCATTGGTGTGTAACCTTGTACTGGTTTTAGTTTGTATCGCCTATTTAATTTTATCACGACACCTGCTACCCTTTCATTGATCCTATAGAATTCTTCAATGTTACCAGCCATGTCTTTGTCTATAAGGAATCCCACGCCGTAATGGTGCTTCTCTGGCAGTCCTCTGTAGCAGAAAACATGCAATTCATTAAGCTATAAGTATCCTTCTCCGGGTTTCCTAACCTCGCTAAGGCCAATGATATGCCACTTAATACCCCTTAATTCTTCTAGTAGTTCAGCTAGTCTGGCTTCGCTTGAAAGAGTTCGTGTGTTAACAGTTGCTACGTTTAATTTCCAATGACAGCCAGTCCGAGTCCAGAGGCTTTTGAGTCTTTTGTTCCCATACCCGTGTGGTCGCATCCGCGACTAGAAGCTCCGTTGATGCCGCCGTAAGTCCAAGGTTTGGTTGGTTCGATCACTTGGGAGGTGTTGGTCATGGTGTTGCACTAGGGAGGCCAGTTCCTGTTCTGGTGGTCAGGTGAGTTACGCAGATGAGCCATGATGGTGGTGGGAGCCCGTATGCATCATTTGTCCAAATGCTCCGTTGGGGGAGTGGTGCAGTGTGTGGTTAAGTCAGGCGAGGGTATAATTGTTGAAGGGAAGCAGGGGAAACGAAAGAAGATACCTCAGGAGCGTAGAGAAAAGACAAAAGACACAGAAAAAGAAATTGCACTCAAGGATTCGAACTCGGGACTCCTTGGTCTAACTACAAAAGCATGGCCAAGTCATCTGGGTTGCCCGGTTGCCGATGTGTTTAAGAACAGATTCCTGCTGCGCCCTCTCGCGAATGGTGACGCGATGAATTTCAAAGTGTCCACGATGCAGCACTTTTGCCGATTTTAAATACCAGGAAGGCATGGCTAATCGTCTCGACTGTGTCTAGTCTGTTTCTGCCATATTCTTCCCTCGATCATGCTTAGTTTTGACAGTGCGCATCTTGTCTTTATTTTTCCCTTTTTTTTCTCTCTCTCTACTGCAGCAAGGTGGTTGTCTCAGGGAGATAGAAAAAAGGAGGGTGGGGGAGGAGGGTGTAAACCAAGAAGTGGGAAAAGGATGCGTAGCAACCTAGCTCAAGCTCACGGAAGCACCGCGATAATTCTGTGTCCGTTGATCGGCGTTAGAGCCTGCGTTGCAATATGTTGAAAGCGGTTGCTGAATTCTTGGGAGTGCTACGGCCTTGTAGTTAGAGAGAAGCAAAACTTCTCCTTTCATTTATGTGCGATTACTACACTACATCTAAAAACTACATATAATTTGCCCTATGCCTTCCTTGGCCTCACTGCGAATGGGATTCATTACATTGTATCAAACAAACAAGCCCTTGATCAATTTCCCTCTCGTTATACATGTACACAAGCACCCCCGCATACACACCTTTTCACGCAAGAGGGCTCTCCCCTGTCATGGGTTTCCTTGAGCGTGCAAACACGTTACTTCTTTTACACTCTGAAACCAAGTTACAGTGACCATTGTGATGTCATTTATATTTTGTCCCTTCAAGAAATGGAACCTTGATGGGCACACCAATCAGTGGTAGCTGCTGAGAATCATGTTCATGTGTGGCCTGTACAGTGAACGTAATCATTGCCCTGATATTCTCGCATGCCTCAGGCATTCGTTTCAGCATTCAGAGACCAGTAGGTGGCTTCTGCAGTGAGAAGGTCTAATGGTAGAATTTTACATTTATTGAGCTTTACATCTACTGCACAGCAGCACTGGTGCTTTTTGTGATTAAATACACAATGTTTTTCAAGCAATTATGGTTGCCCAGCTACATTTTACACCTTCTTTTTCCTGCAGAAGTGCCATAATTACAAGGAGCTTTCCCACTTGGCAGAGAGATCAACATTATTCAAGAGAGAAAACTCCAGAAAAGGATTGAAGAAAAAGACCCATCTCATCTGCAGCAGGAGAGAGCACTGCTGCAGTGATCACAAAGTATCGGACAGAAATAAAGTTCCCGCATTTTCACAATGATCCATTGGCCTGCTGGCTTTTCTGAAACAGTGAAATAAAGTATTTATGGCAGACAGTGATTCAAGGGTTAATTTAGAATTTTGATTTAGCGGAAAAATTTTCGGGGGGGGGGGAGGGGGGGTGAGGATTCAAATGGAGGGGGGCGTATAAATCCCTGCATTCGTGACATTCCACTAGATCACATGCACACATTATGGGACAACTTAAAATAGTGCTGTGAGGACTAAAGGCTGTCATATGTCACATGGGCAGTAATGTGTAGCTTTCCAAGGAAATTAAATTTAAGCAGGGTGAACAAATGTTTTACATCTAATGTGGAGCAGTTGTAGGTATAGCGCTTAGCAAATGAAATACGGTACTCGGACCACGTGGTGGCCAGTGCGCTTTGTGCAACTGGGGCGCACTGGATGATCGCAGAAAGACCTAGCTGAATCAACACTTCAAACAGCGTCCCACTTTCACCGAGCACTGCAACAAATTAGTTCAGTGTCCCCAGCGCAAAGCTACGACGTAGAAAGCATTGGCAGCCATGTGCTCCGAGTATCGAGTTTCATTCACTGAGCACGATACAGTGCTCCCCTTCAGTTGATAGTTGGCGTTCATGTTGTCCGCTTCTGTTCTCTTGTGTCAACGTATTTGTACCTTACTTTAGCATTGGGATAAAAACTTTTCTTGCTTTTATTACAGATATAGAAAAAAAAGGATGCTGACTAGAGTGAGTTATTTCTGGTTCGGCATAAGAGGTACAACGACGACAGGAGTAAACCATAATGCTTCCTGACAATTGGCAAACAATGACATCAAAACCACTCCCCTAGAAAAGACATGAAATGCACCGATTTGAAAAACATCCATTTTGACTAGATCCAAAAATGTGGCTTCGAGTTTATAGCAGAGAAATTGCTATTTCAAAAGGACAGAAAGTTGAGCGAGTTGGTAACAGTCCATAGTCAAAAGAAGAGGTGTGCAAGACACGGACACAAGGTGAGCAGTGAACACGAACGCCGAAACGAACGTCGTGTTGTTCACTGCTCACCTTGTGTCCGTGTCTTGCACGCCTCTTCTTTTGACTATGCTATTTCAAGTTGGTTAAAAATGCGAACCACTTTGATTGCAGAAAAAAAAAGTTATACTTTAACCTAATGAAACACTTAAGTTCATAAAATGCTGTGCTTTCAGATGCAGTATAAGGCAACATATTTATCCATGATATCAATAAACTGGCTGCCACGAAGCAAGATTGAGGCATCAACTTGAAACTGTGGGCACCAGCGGTGGACTACTGTACATGTGATTCTTTTTGTAAATCCATCTTGCAAATTGCACTGTGACAGAGAGTGGAAGCCAGCACTGCTGGTGGACAGTCTCATTAGTACAAAATGTAGTCTTTCTCAGTCTTATCTTGCAAGTGATGGTGAGTGAAAAAGCGTGTCGTCTCGTCAACAAGGTTAACACCTTGCAAGTGATCTCGATAGGCCACAAGCAAAGCGCCGCTGCTTGTTTTCAGATACAGGTAGAGTAGGAACAAGCTATCTTCGATTTGCATAAGGAAATGGCTAACAAGCAGAAGCGCGCTACAAGAAGTTTTGAATTTGTATAGCTGAACGATTTTTGATAGCTCTTCACAGTTACCCGTGTGACCACCACTTAAAGAGCTCACCAGGCCACATGGCAAATTTTTGTTATAAACTGGAGGTTATTAAGTGCCCCGTAAGGAGTGTTCTACCACAAGAATATTTGAAATTGGTCTATTATTAGCAGACACACAAATGTTTCAACCGTGCAAAACCGGGATTTCAGGAGGCGAGGGTCACCACCAGTACGACGCCCTCACCACATACCGATTATGTGGGGTGAAGGAAGAAAAAGACAAAAAAATAAGGCGAAAAGCGTGAAGCTGTTTGTCCTCTCCAAGGACTGCTGCTTCCTGATAGGAAAATTCATGGTTCAGGCTGCCAGCATAGTTTCTAGTGGTGCAGAGGTGTTCTGTGGTCACGTGGCGACACGTGGCAGTGCGGAGCATCATCCTCTCCTCTTGGCGCATGATGCATATGAGAAGAGAGGAAGCGACGCTCAGTTTGAAATTCAAGCACCTTCCACGGTGCATAGCAATGCAGTTCTTGGCAGGCATGATCGTGAGCACACAATGTACACAGTGCATTTGTCAGCTCAAAATGGCCAGACCTGGTGAGGGGCCCTTGAAGTCCTGCATGCTATGTGGTAAAACCGAATTTCAAGGTTCCTGTTTGACCAATACATAATGGCAAGTGCAGTACAAGGCGTTGGTTGATTCTTTGAACCTTTACTAAACACGTCACAAAGTATTGAAAACGTGGTGGCCATGACAATGGGTGCCGCAAATCTCTGCTCCCACAAAGGGCATGCCACCTACGTGAATGCAGAGATGGAACTTTTGGAAGCCATATGTAATAGCTGTAGATACAGAGCCGAGAGAAAAATATGAAAGTGCCCAAACACACAGTTGTACACAGCAGCATCTACAGAACGTCAACCTGCATAATGTGCAGGCGTGCACTCAATCTGATCAGCTTGATGACCATTTACTTTTTAGAAAGGCAGGACACAAAACGGCTGTTTCCACATCTACACCACGTTTGGGGTGCACTTGTGGCTTTGGTCCAGGCTAGCTGGTGATCTTGATGGGGCACTAGGGGTGGAAAGTCCTTGGCCGTGGGCACTGCTGGCCTTGGTTTCAGCTATGTTTGTTGTGGAGGTTGGTGTGGCCTAGTTTTGCACGAGCCTGTGCCAGTAAGATGATCCCCACGACAAAGAGTGCACGTTGGCATGCAAAGGGCCCATTGCATGCTATGCTTCTCACCACATTGCCAATAACAATCCAGTTTTTGGGAGAGGGCACACACCGTACATGTGAGCTCGCTTCTGGAAATTAGTACAGGCATGACGGCTGCCCTTGCACTTGGTGCATCACTGTACCACAGGCATGTATTTTATGGTTGGGGAGCATAGGACCAGAGGTGAACGTTATCTGGATAGAAGCTGCTTTCCCCATGGATTGGGATGCTATGATTTTGGCTTCTGGGATGCAACACCTTAGGTCGCATATGAATTCCTCTGGCGCCTCATTCCAGAATGGCCTGGAAATCCTGACTGCGCCGGTGGTAGGGCCGAGATGTACGCAAGTACAGGGTGCTGCTGATGTGTGGTTCGGCCATTATTGTGCAGCTCCGGTGCGGCATTCAGTGCTTGTCGAATACTTGGAGCTGGGTGCTTAACGGGGACAAGCCCGCCTCACGGGCGGAACACAACGCGGGACGCATGATGCAGCACGCATGATGCATCACGCATTTGCTGCATCTCATCGAACGCGTCTCGAACGGTCGCAGAAGTAGCGTCGGGCGATCGACGTACGTACGTACGTACTGGCGTTGCTAGCATTTGGATGCACCGGAACAAGGTCGCTGAGAGGGCTCAATTGATTTCTGCAGAGGTGAAGCAGAAGGTCGATAGTCCCGCCGGTCAGTCCACTGGCTCATTGTACTGGCGAGTGGGGAGCGCAGCACGTCGGCAAGGCCCGCTGCGAAGAGGTGAGGCTTGGTGCAGCGTCGTGGCCGCCAAAGGCGGTGTCACGTACTGGACAGATCACCGGGTTCATTATTGTGAAACAGCGCCACGAAAGTAAGACGAAACACGGAAAGAAAAGACACAAACACAAGCGCCGAACTCAACTCCCAGTTGAGAGTTAGGCGCAGGTGTTTGGCCTTTCGGCGTTTCGTCTTACTTTTGTGGCGCCGTTTCACAATAATGAACCCGTGCCGACTAGCCCAGTTACCAGCGCAGATCATCGGAAACATCCAAAAGATGGTAGCGGTTACGATGGTAGGTTTCTTGTCACATCATACTAGATCCGTTGAGCGGTTTGGTGAGTCCTTGGAAGGATTTAGCGGGGCACAGAAACCAGAAAGTGATGGAAGCGATATGATGAACGTCCATTCACTCTGGCACAACCAGCGAGAGATCCTTCGATTGTCGAAGGATACCGTCGAGCCATCCAACAACCGAACCACGCTGAAGATCACGCGCCTGGCACCATCCGAACCACGACCACGACGATTCGAACTCGCCGTACCTAGGGAGCCTACATGACAGGCAGTCATGCTGGCTCCCTAGCCGAGCAAGCGTGAAAAATCCCCAGAAATATTTGTCCCTAGGTATTATGTACTAAAACCTAGGGACAAAACTCTCTATTTTCCGAATTTAGCGGAGACGCAAAACGCTCGCTAAGTTTGTTTAGCGCGAAGAACATGGCGGCTCCCTACAACCAGCCTACAACTGACGGCTGCCCGTTTCGCATCTATCGTGTCGTCTTGCTGCGTTGTGGGACTAGCTGATTCACAATAAATCGTGTTGCTGGTTTTCGCTTCGACAAGACAACAATCTTTTCGCTGTGGATTCTAGTTTGACCACATTACACATGAACAACGAAAGCGAAACTCTGCCTCGTCACACTACAGCAACACTTGTGCAATTATTATTGCACGATGTTCTTTTTAATAAATCTTTTTGCGCTTGCGTTGCTTTTTAAGTTACTAACAACGGCCGACGGTTTTGACGCTTTCACTGTTCGCGTTTAGATGGCGCAGCGAAGGTTTGCGTGCCTTGAGTTGTGCGGCGCGTCGTCGTCTCGCGCAATACTAAAGAGCTATGGAACGCTATCGAATAGCGCTCCGCAAAAATTTAGCGAGCGTGACTCGCAAGCGCTAACGCAAAAATTTTCCGCAATACTAAATCTACCTATTATTACAGACGCCGCAGCGGAGGGCTCTAGAAATTTAGAAAACCTGGGGTTCTTTAATGTGCACTGACATGGCACACTACACGGCCCTCAATATTTCGCCTGCACCGCGGAGAAATGTTGTAATTTGTGCTTAAAGATCTCAGGCGCACATTCTTCACTGAGTATCAAGAACAAGTCTCCTTTTTTTCAGCAAACTGTTTCCGTAATCGAATTCGCAGCAAACAAAACGTACTTCGAAATTTCGAAATAACTTACAAGAGAGTATTATAATTCAACGATATCTTCTAACTTCGATAGAAAGCGCGCAAAGTTGCGCTATCGCTTCTATTTCTGAGGCGGTGCGCCAAGAGTGATCCAAGAATGATTACTAAGAAGTCGTGCAGAAGCAACCGGAACTCGCGAGATTCTAGTATTTTTGTTTAAGAGACTATAGACATCCTGTTCATTAAACTAGATAGCCGAACTAGTTACACATTGCCATGTACTAAAGATAGGGTTAATAGCCAAATCGTCTCCCATTCCAATGCCAGACAATGGGCACAGACAAACCACCAGGTATTAGCCTAATAAAGCGAGGAAATTGCACATCGTCGTGAATTTGGTGACAAGTGTTAAGCCACAACATTCACCTGCTTCCTTCGCCAAATATACCGATGAATGACAGTTGCACAGGCTTGGTTTTCACGCGTGGATGTGCGGTGGGCCGCACCTGTAGGGAGCGCTCTTTCAAAGGGGCAAACCTAAAAAAAAAGGTTGCTGATATCGTCATTTCATCAATGCGCCCCCATAAAGTATAGACGCAACTGCGTACGTCCGACGGTTTTCGACGCATTTTTAAGATTCTTAGCTACTAACCAGCTTTTTCACATTTTATTCGCTCCATAATAAGAAAAGATATTTTCACGTTGCTCAATACTTAGGCACGCCGTTATTCCTTTGTCAGGTTATGAATCCCAACCGGTGCTGTGGGACGGGCCGAGTAGAACCCAACTGATTGATGTGGAAGATGGCAGTTAAGTACTATAGCTAGAGCTCAATATGATCGAGTCCGGTTGGTGCAACATGTAAAGCACACCTTATGCAACGTAGCCGACGCTACAAAACGCGCAAATGTCCCTGTCCCCCTTTCGCCTTATTTTCGATTTCATCTACACGGTACATGATATTAACGACAGAATAGGAAAAAATGAAGGCACGTTTTCCGTGAGCTATTTCTTTTTTCCTGGGAAAACCCAATAGCGTGAACGGATAAGGAAAACAAGAAAACCAGAGGGGTCATTCTTTGTTGTTCCTTAGTTGAGGTTTGCTATTAAATTTGAAGCGTTTCTTGACGAACTTAAGTCGCTTTCAACGTATCTATCCATCCATGTATCCATTTAGCCTCCTATATATAGTCGTCTCCATCACCTCGTATGTCCCAATATTTGTATGGTAGGGTAAAACTGTATGATAGCCATGAATGATTCATCATTACATCACTAACGTGACATACTCGTCATGTACGTGAAAAACAGATACTGCAATTACGTCTGGCATCATACGCTTAGTGCTGGGACTCCGTTAAGCGGGTATGCGCCACAGGTGTCTGAATTTTATAGAGGCTGTCTCATTGAAGGACCATCTCAAACATACACTTAACATACCTTTAGAACACGCTTTAAAATCAGAAAGCCATGCCATTGGTCGCTATTGGAATTTTGGGTATATCAAGCACACTGTCACAAACGCCACCTACCAAACGGTATAAAACCCGAACCTCCGAAGTACCAATTAATGCAGCACGCTACCACAAGGCTCCGCGGCTCCTTCCACGTGGGGTCTATAGTAAATAAATCTATTGCACGAACAGTTCTGGTGACGGTGCCTGTCTGAGGTAAATTACGTGAATTGCTCGTACAATGTGTGTTTAGCGCTCTAACAGCAGTCTAAAAATAATACCAATGTTTTACTTTCGCCTGGCATGCTTTTGTGAGAAAACTCTAGATCCCATAGAAATGCTTCAACAAACAACGCATATATGATAGGCACGTCAGTGCACCGTAGCGTGCACTTTCTTTTTCAAAACAGACGTCGGTGCCGTGCACTAACTCAAGTGCGAAAGCAACGTGGTACAAGGAGCAACCACTGAGTCGCCACGGGGGTGTCGACATTCCTGGTGAGCTCGCGTAAGGCATACTCATGCGCGTTGCAGAAAGTCCTTGATCCTACTCGTATCACTTGGTTGGATACCATAGGGAATTTCCTCGCTGACTGCTTCGCATGACACCAATTACCCCACTGAGTGTGAGATTTGCAGAATGTTTCATAACATAAGGATGAAATGAGTTAAAATAGACCACAAAGGACTTGCCTCCGGTGGAGACCGAGAAAATAGCTTTCGTTACACCGCTGACTGATTCTTTGCAGGATAAAGATATATTGACTCTTTTTTCCCTACCGAATATACAGACACTTGGAAGTAATTTTCACTGCAGCATATCAATAAACAAAAGTCGCCGTCCACTAGGTGCTCGCAGTGGCTATGCCATACAAAAATAAAAATAAGTTATAGACTCTAATGAATGCGACGATAAAGGAAAAAAAAACATACGCACTACGAATTACCAAGATAAACAGAATCGATGAACAGATCGGAAAATACGATTTAGAACAGGGAATGTCGCAGTAGCCAACGTTGCGACAAGTAGACTTGTCTTCGTCAGGGCGGCGACTGCCTTCTCCAGCGTTCGTTTACATACGCCTTTGCACACTCTCCCTCATCCTCGGAAAGAGAGGGGAAGAGCAGCACGTGCGAACAATAACAAAAAAGGTAGGGTGTAGGGGAAGTTGGGTGACAGGTGTTAGCGTGACTAATATAAATGGCAAGAGCGAAAGCTTCCAAAGAATCCGCTCCTTGTACATATCTTGGAAATGCAATGTGTGCGCAGTGCTAGAAAGAAGGATGAAAAAAGGAACATACGCTCGGAACAGGAGTTTCTCATATCAGCGATTTCATCTGAATGCTCGCCACCTAGCGGACACTCCTAGAACCAGCCGATCCAAGATCGACCTCGAAACGCGGCATGTTATCGCATTGCCGTGCGCTCTAAAACCGCTCTATAGTCCATTAATCGATGCCATGCCGCCTCGAAGCAGCTCGAAATAGAACAAAATTCTCATCAAAAGACTGTTATTGCGTGTCTCAGTGCATGTCACCGCAATGCAAAGAAAGCAACACGTCGTTTCATCGGGTCCCCAAAGAAGCAGAGGACACTTCGCACAGGGCAACATGGATTAGGAACTTGAGTATCGGCAAGAAGGTGACGGGAACTATGCTAGTTTGTCCAGGCACTTCACTCGCGAGGATTTCTTCCTCCCCGGTGATTACACAGATTATATTTGTGTGTGCATGCGTTTATTATCATGCGCGCTTTTCGAACAGCCGGAGTGTATAGTTAGTTTAGGCAAGCGCGTGTGCAAAACAGCGACATTGTTTATAGGTGTATATATGGTAACGTTTTCTGAACGTGTCAATGCTCAACCTGAGCCGCGGCAATATTATTGCTAACGTACTTTTGCCTGCATGCATTGTAGTAAGTACATATAAAGCGAGCGCTTGCCTTCGTTTGCCTTCGTCCCATGCGCGCGCTGGGCCTCGTAATTTGTTTGGTGGTTTTAAGGTGACGCATTTGTACTCAATGGAGCAACGCTGCGCACAAATGCTTGAAGTTGCACTAGTTCGGAGACCCGCATCAGATTTTTAAGGATGAAGAGCCTTTCCAGCCAGTCTGAATTCAGACAACACTCGACGACCTGAGGTCATCCTCGTGTGGTACAAACGTCCTCAGAAATTTAAAAACGTACTCAGTTCGTCCTGGGGAGGACACGTGCTGGGTTATCCCAAAGAAGTCACTTTGAGACCCTTTTAAGGACGAGACATTGTCCTTAGTTCGTCAGCTCAAGGACCTTTTGAGGATGACTCGTAGAGGGGCTTTCGCAACTTATGCTTCGGTAATTTGCTCGCTGTAAACTAACAATCCGGTAAAATTTCGCATGCGTCACTTACGTCCTCAAATTTTCATAATATGAAGGGATCTCCAGCAGCTCAAAGAAGAGGTTCGCCGTTTGATTTTTTTTTCAGCAGTTTCTTTCTTTTAATTTTTATTGTGGATGATAACTGCACAGAGTTTTCCTTCTAGCGCTTTTTGTTCACCCGCGGCGCATTCCCTGTGCGGAACGGCATATGTACGGTCATTGCGACATTATATGCGAGCTAGCTCTGGCGGCGTCGCACGCGTACGGTGGCCCATTTCACAAGGGCAGATGAGTCCCGCGAAACGGCGCGCAGCGGGCCAAGTTTACAGCTTGCTGTATCATTCCTGAGTGTCTCGCGTTGCGACCAAGTAGTGGCGCAAACTCCCCAACACCACCATTTACCATTATCGAGTAGACGACAACCGACGCGATAATCGCACTGGGCGTCCCTGAATCGAGAAGCATTCGTGACCGGACGTGGTGAACAAAATCAAGAGGCCAGCTGAGTGCTAGTGACTCTAAATTGCACTTAAGAGCACCTTAATCTGATGCACGGTTACGGGATTAATAAAAGTGCTTTGGGACCTCATTCAGTCTGCTACAGAATTGGTTTCGTTTTAAAACGGACGCCTGTATATATCGCTAATATTTGGTCCGGTCAAGCCAAGCCAAGTCGAGAAGATGGCTACTTTTCGCGTGGCGGCCGTTTGGTGGTGTTCGAGAGATAACAAAGGCGATAAAGCTAGCAAGTTACAACACGTCTTCTTGCCTTGTTATTCACAACGTGGACAGCTTCGACGGTAGGTGCGCTAAACTTCGAAGGATGACAGGTGAGTGTCTTTTGTTGCAAGATGGCTCAGCGCGCAGACCGCAATTTTAGACGCGAAATACGTAGGCGTTGGATACCTCCGCTACAGTGCCCCTCTACTTTCTCGTATGAGTGCATATGCTATCCGTACACTCGAAGCTGCTCAGGCTCGTGCCTTAAGAATTTGCCTTGGTGTGCCATGGTGTACTTCCACGTGGGGCACTATTGCAGAAGCACGTGCCTGTCCAGCTCGCATCTACCTTCAACAAGAACCACTGCGAGTGCACCTGAGGTTACTAACCAGACAGAGACCACCCACTCGCCGGAATTCCTAGCAGGCGGCCTAAAGCTGCATACTCGAAGGCGGTGCTGCTGCGGCAAAATCTGGTGCCATCAAATTATACACCGCTAGTCACGCCCGACATACCACTATGGACGATGCCAAAGCCGATCGTACGATTATCGATCCCTGGAATTACTAAGAAATCAAACCTGCCAGCTGTTGGACTCAAGTATTTTGCATTATCTTATATTGCGTATACCGCATATTTTTACTGATGGCTCCGTGACACTGACATCTTCGGCAGCAGCTTTCACGATACCTACCATGGGCACGAAGCAACACTTCAAGATAGCACATCATACATCACCTACTGCTGCTGAACTGACCGGAGTCCGAGAAGCTGTCCGCTATATTCTACAACAAAGTCCTGCGGAGTGGATATTATTTTCAGATTTTCGGTCGGCACTTCAACTAATAATGAACTACATGAAGCAAGGAGCCGCTTATGGTCCTCTTGTTAGTGAGATCATGAGCCTCCTTACTGAGGCTTCTCAATACGGACACAACATTGCACTTCAGTGGATTCCCAGCCACTGTGGGATCACTGGGAATGACCAAGCTGACGCAGAAGCGAAATTGGCACATATCACCGGCCAACCGACTGCTATCAATTTTTCACGACACGATATCAATGCCTTGCTCTCCAGCTACATGAAAGCCTCAATGACGCAACTGTGGGATGACCCTGATCTTCGACAAGAGCGCCTTCATAGACTTGACGCCGGCGTGTGCTTCCGTGTTCCAGTCCGGCTACGCCGAGATCAAGAGACGCTGTTGCACAGGCTACGGTTGGGTGTTGCCTATACTCGCAGGTATCTCTTTAAGATCGGACAGGAAGAGAGTCCCGATTGCAGCGTGTGTCACACATCAGAGATTATACATCATATCCTCTGCGTGTGCCCTCAATATTCGGCCGAAAGGAGAACACTTCGGTGCGTGGTAGATGGTTTGGACTCCCGGCCCTTTTCGGAGGAGAAACTTTTAGGTGCATGGAAACACACGGACCACGCCCAGCGCAATTTAAAGGCCCTTTTTAATTTTTTGTGTGACACAGGTTTAGATGCCCGTCTCTAAAACTGTGCGGTAAAGACTACACCCGCTTATAGGACTTGTATAGTGACTCATTGTACTTTACCATCGTCACCTCTCATACCTCCCTCTATCTCTATTTATCCCTTTTCCCCTTACCCCTGTGAGGAGTAGCAGGCCAGAGACTCACTCTCCAGGCCGACATCTCCTCCTTTCCTCTCATCAAATGCTTTCTTCTTCGGTACGTAGGCGCGTGAGTGCTAGTTTTCATATTATAGACAGCGTGGACAATGCGAAATGACTTGCGGTACGTTGACCGAGGTTTTGCGGACGTCGAACAGGTCAATTACTTGCTTCCCGAGGCTTGCGCATCTGACGCCGACCAGCGCCGTCTTTGTGTTGATGCAAGGGAACTGTCTTCGGAAGCCTCCTCGAACGTGCCAGGAGTGGATGGCCGCCAAGGGCATGTTTTGCTTTCTGGCGACACTTATTACACGGGAGGGTGCACTGGTTTTGTGCCTAATGACCACAGTGACTTTGCACGTGGTGCCTTCCGTGCCAGTAGTGTTGCGGCCGTTTTGACTCCGGTATCCTCGCAGGTCACTCAGGCTGACTCGTTCAGGTCGACAGCCATCAGTAACAGCGAGGAAGAGGTTTTTAAACTCGGCAGTGCGGACAGCTTGCCAGCCTTCCGTGAGAAACTGCAAACGTGGGCTTTAAACTCTCGCACACCACATGCTGTTAAGCTGCCGTAACCTGGTACCTTTGCAGTTGTAGTTATAATTTTGTTGCTCTGCATATTTGGGCAATGAATGTAAACATAACTTATATGTAGCTCATGTTTATTATATAATCATAAGTCCTTGTTAGTGCATGGCGATAATGATTTTATCTAGATGCTTTTAAATTTCTGACATGTGTTCCTTGCTTTACAGTGTAAAATAACCTTCTCTGCAATATTTGCTGCATTATTATTGCTTACAGAAGACACACAAGGTTCCGCAACCTGGTCGGGCCTCTCCGACGAAGAGATGCCCCGCCACGGTGGTCTAGTGGTTATGGCACTCGGCTGCAGATCCGAAGGTCGCGGGATCGAATCCCGGCCGCGGCGGCTGCATTTCGATGGAGGCGAAATGTTGAGGCCCGTGTGCTGTGCGATGTCAGTGCACGTTAAAGAACCCCAGGTGGTCGAAATTTCCGGAGACCTCCACTACGGCGTCTCTCATAATCAGAGCTGGTTTTGGGACGTTAAACCCCACAAATCAATCAAATCAATCAAATCTCCGACGAAGAAACATGAAGACAAGAAGGTACTTTTAAAGTACTGTACCAGATGAGCTATGGAAATAAAAACATTTCGTTGCATCACTGTTGTCATTCCTGTATAATGGAAATCCATCGAAATCTCACGAGCAGAGCTTTTAAAAGCATGTACGCATTAAAACTGACATGCATGTTTTAATGCTTAGTAACAGTACAGCTCTCATGATCAGAAAAAAATGCCTTTCTGTAATGTACAATCAATGCCTAGGCAAGGTAAGCTTCGTCCCCAAAAGGTACACAACTCGTCCTAATGTGTAGTTCTCAGGACGACCTGAGGGTGATCTGGAGCCGGACAAATAGATTGGATTAGAACAAATCTGGGATCATTTGAGGATGACCTGAGGTCATACATTCGTACTGTGTTGGTCATCCTCGGGGTGTCCTCAGGTTGTTCGAGTGTTGTCTGGGTTAAGTTGAAGAAGGCAGGTGTTCGTGCGTAGAGATTCAAGCACTTGCGAAGGGCGTTGCTCCACTGAGTACAAATGTGTCACCTATAAACGCGTTAAAAGAGCTCAGTTCTATATGCAGTACCGGAAAACAAACTTAGAGGCACGGTGAACAGGTCGAGGGCTGAAAAGTTGGAAAGAGCGCAATAAATCCTCAATTGCCACCAGATGAATTCGATATGCAAATACGCTACGTTAAACGATCACACATTACCTCCATAATCACCGAACAAATCACCAGGCGCAGCGCGCGCATGGGACAAAGGCATTCGAAGGCAAGCGCTCGCTTTTACTACAATGCGTGCGGGCAAAATTAGGTTAGCAATAATATTTCCGCTGCTCAGGTTGATCATTGACATGTTCAGAAAACGTTACCATATATACACGTGTCGCTATTTTGTACACGCGCTTGCCTAAACTAGCTATAGACTTCGGCTGTTCGAAAAGCGCGCGTGATAATAAACGCGCGCACACACACATATAATGTGTGTAATCACCGGGGAGGAAGAAATCGTCGCGAGTGAAGTGCCTGGAACAAACTAGCACAGTTCCCGTCACCTTCTTGCTGATGCGCAAGTTCCTAATCCATGTTGCCCTGCGCGAAGTGCTGTCTGCTTCTTTGGGGAACCGATGAAACGACGTGTTGCTGTCTTTGCATCGCGGTGACAAGCACTGAGACACGCAATAAGTCTTTTGATGAGAATTGTGTTCTTTTTCATGCTGCTTCGAGGCACCATGGCATCGATTAAGGAACTATAGAGCTGTTTTACAGCGCGCGGTAATGCGATAAGACGCCGCGTTTCGAGGTCGACCTTGGATCGGCTGGTTATAGGTGCGTCCGCTAGGTGGCGAGCATTTAGATGGCATCGCAAGTTTCAAGGGGTTTCAGGGGTAACACGGGAAAGCTGAACATGTAGGCGATAGAGATAAGTAAAAGGCGCTTAGAGTATTGGTGGCGCAAAAGTATGGAGCAAACAGAAGCGCAAGGTAGTTCGGGTAAGATTGTTACATCGCAGCGGAACGATAATAGATAAAATAGGTAGGCGAGGAGTAAAATTAGTTGTGAAAATATGTGTGATTCTGGAAAAGAAATGTTTGTAGAGGAAAAAGAAATAAAGCTGGAGCTTGGTGGCCCGGCTGCCGCCCCGTTATAAAGGCGACGCTCCTAATATCCATCCATCCATCCATCCATCGCGAATAGGAGCAACTCCTGTTCCGAGCGTGTGTTCCTTTTTTCATCCTGCTTTCTAGCACTGCGCACACATTGCATTTCCAATATATGTAGAAGGAGCGGATTCTTTGGAAGCTTCCGCTCTTGCCATTTATATTAGAGTGAATTCCACTGGCAGTTCCCGAGCAAGTTCTCATGTTCCACTGGGCGGTTTAGGGCAACTTCCTCTGCGACGGAGCGGTCTGCGTTGATGCGCCTCGTAGAGCCGGATTCTGCCGGAACTCTAGCTATACGGCGTCGTCATTTCCGGATCAGCCGAGTACGGCGATTTTTTTTCAGCGTTTTTTTATGCGCTGTCTGATAGCCATGGGCGTTTACATATTTGAATGGCGTCGTTCAACCCTACTGGGGACTGCTCCTCGCTCTGAGCGACAGCGAGAGTTCTACGTCGGAAAGCAGCAGCAGCGAAGAAGAGTCGTACGTGCTGTACGAAACGTTATTTCAGGAGCTGTTTCCAGAGTGCCCGTGCAAATGCCCAGTTATGTTCGGCTACATCGAAGAAGTAGTACACGCGTATACTCGGAGGAAGAGGCATGCATACTTTTGTGCGAGGTCTAACGTAGCCCAAAGTCAGGTTGGCAACATGGGTAACCGGATGCGTGCGACAACTTCCGCTGTAATCCCTGCCGGAGGGAATTTATTTTTCGCTGGCCGATGTGGATCGGATCGCTCCGCGACGGATTTTGTTGCTCCGTCGTGGATACACCGCTCCAGATCCGCCAGTGGAAATCACTATTAGTCACGCTAACACCTGTCACCCAACTTCCCCTACACCCTAACCTCCCCCCCCCCCATTTTTTGTTATTGTTCGTACGTGCTGCTCTTCTTCTCTCCTCTTTCTAAGGACGGGGGAGAGTGTGCAAAGGCGTACGTAAACGAACGCTGGAGAAGGCAGTCGCCGCCCTGACGAAGACAACTCCATTTGTCGAAACGTTGGCTCCTGCGACACCCTGTTCTAACTCGTATTTTGCGATGTTTTCATCGATTCAAGCATCCATCATCCCTTGAGCTTCTCTTCTAGTCAAGGTAAATAGAGCGAGTTCAAATGCTCTCGCAATGAGTCTTCGCAGCGCAGTGGTACAACGCGTAGTATTACTGCCGTGTTCCTGCAGACATAAGATCGCAGAGCAATTTCTTTTGTTTGTTTGTTTTCAGAACTTATGTTACAGCTAACATTACGGCTCCGAAAGTCTTTTTAAAGTACAATCGCGTCGGTGTCACCCTCCTGGCCCTGGCTTTCGCGACACGAGGAAAATAGAGCGCCGAATGAGCAGCGCGAAGCTGTGACCCAATAAACTGCCCCCTCCTCCTTCCAGTGACACGAGTAACACACGGGCACTGGCAAGATGGGGAGAACCTCCAAGCATCGTCATCGCGAACCACCCAGCATATAACCATTCCTGCGTTGGTGCACTCCATAGTGCGTACAACCTCGTTTAAATAAAAAAAAACCCTACTGTGATGGGATTCACTTTGTATAAGGATAAAGCAAATGTCACCGTTCAAAACAAAAATGGGGGTATGATGTGGTGTCGTAGTTTCGGTTTCGTTTTCAGTCACATTCTTTTCGGCCCAAGAGCACGGCCATCAGAGACTGCGACGCCGCTGAACGCCGGGCGGCGGCCTTACGCAAGAACAAACACCAGCGGTGACCTGAGCGAACTGTACTGAAGGGCTAGGGGATTACGTTGGTTGTACAGCGCCCGTAGGACCGGAGAGTGTGTGACTGAAAACGAAACTGAAACTACGACACCACACCTACCTCCGAGCATGCAGGGGCTCGATGCCCCTCGACATGATCGCCATCGGGTTTCGGGTTCCTTGCGTGGTTCTTCCAACACGCGTGGTGTTCCAGTGGCACACAGTGGTCGTGATGCATATCCCAAATACAAGGTCGCAATCGGCCTTCCAGACCAGTCCCCTCCAAAGTCCTGCGCAGCAGCAGCACCCATCAAACTCCTTCCCCGGCTCGGACATAACTTACCGGTAGTCTTAGAGGACGTACATGATGGCCTTGTCCGGGGACACGTCATATTCAGTCTCGACTTTCGACGACGCACATCGAGCAAGACACTTTATGCTCCGGCAATTCCACCGAGCAAGCGCGCACGCTGACGTCAGAGAGATGATTCTGTTACTGCTGGGCACACCGATATCTGTTGTTGGAACTTTTTTTATTATTTTAATGTGGGAACACGGAACTATAGGTGCTAGCCTTTCTTCTCAGCGATGCACCCAGAGGGTCCGCTTCGCCTTGATGTCGCCTTCGAATGCGAGCCTGTGCCGTATCAGCCGCTCCTGTAGATGTAGACCATGTTGAATGTCGCACACCCACTCTGGGGGATTGCCCAGGCAGTTAGAGCCAGGTAGTTAGAAGAATGAAACCAAGTTAAAATAAGTTAAAGCAGTTGGAGACTGTTAAGCTGATTAGAAAGATAAAAAGAAGGAAGAAGGTTTATTTTCAGAGGAACGAATAAACTGAAGGTGAGAGTAATTATGGTTTTAAAATAAGTAAAATAAATACAACAAAAATAGTGAAGCGGAGTGTCTATAACCTAAATCCGCTCGTGGCAGCGTGCAATGTCGTTGTCTCTTTCTTTCTGTAATGCACTGTCGTTGATGATTATTATTTATATCAGTCTTCACTGCTAAACATGGTGTCGACATTGCTACAAAATGTGTCACTCTGTCTTGAGGCTGGCTAATGCCTTTCATTTCATCATGGAGGCTTTCGTTTCTTTCGTGCTTGCTTTAAACGCAAAACATTACGGGCTCTCATAAACTGTATCTGGCATATCGCAAAAGTATCATCCTCATTAGTGGAAGTCCCCAAGAGCGCGCGTACACTTTCTTTCTTTCTTTCTTCCTTTCTTTCGTTCTTTCTTTCTTTCTTTTTTCCTTGAAGTTTGGCTCTTGCCCACTACGGGGGATTGGCCATGAAGCCGGTGGTTAATATAAAGAGGGAAAAAAATTGAGCTAAAACAAAGGAAGAATAAAGAATCGGTAATGTAAGTAAGAATGAAATGTTAGAAAATGATAGACTATTTATAATAGAAATGAACCATAATAAAATAATTTGAGGTTTAATCAACTAGTGGGAGCAATTTCGAGGTACGAAGATTTGGATGGAATGATGATTAGCAATGAATTCTTTTTGTGTCACGAAGGAAATTGCACATGGCTAAGCAGACGTTCCTGTTGCTATAACCTAGTCAGGACGCTCCAAAGGAAAGAATGTTCTGAGAATTCAGGGGAATGTTTAAATTCCTGAATAAAATTTCGAAATGCCTTTTCCTCTGACTACTATAGCGCAGACAGGTAATTAAAAAGTGGTCAATGTTTTCAGGCTCTCGACAATGCCCAATCTGCGGCGTTCGCTCGCGTGCTTCTTCTCTTGCGCACATGACCTCAGCCCACTACTACACAGGCAAAACTTCGGTTGATCGGCGCATGTGTTCAAGCACAAGAAAAACAAGACAAAGACAGCGTCAGTACATCTGCATAGTTTCACACAGTGCATAGTGTCACACAGAGACAGCAGGTGTCCTCTCATGGTGCGAATCTAAACCCATACGCACAGTCCAGCTTTGCAAAGCGGTGAGACATCAAGTCGAGGACATGCGTGCCCCGTCTGCTCTCGTCTGTGGTTCGCCACGAACGTCCTTACGCTGAGCTCAGAAAGACAGACCGAGGAACTTTATTGCGTCCTGGGACGAGGGTTCCTAAAAACCCTCGGAAGGCATCGCCTGCCGAGGGGTTGGGACCCATAGGTTCCCGATCGCTTCACAGGCTCCCTGGACCGCCCGGGGGTGATTCGCAAGGTTTGGACTTGCGATGCAGTTTAAGAATTCTGTCTTGTTGACATGATGCTTTCTTGTGGAAACGCGCAAGCGGAGCACCGCCACATTCAATGAAAAAAGTTGCTAGTTGATCGCACTCTGAACACCTTTGCGAAATGTCCGCATACACGGCCATAGTGGCCAGCGACGGCAACGATCTAGTCTGCAGGAGTCGGAGGGTGGTCTACTGTCTTCGACTTAGCTCCCTGTGCGGATCTGGAAAGGATTTCCTGCCTAGTCCATAGTGAGCAGTTACCTCTGGAAAGGTGGTCAACGGGTCCCCGTCAGCGCCATCGCCACTCCCCTCCGCTGCAGCGTGCGGGGACTTTTTTCCCGACGCCTCGGGACACGACGAAATGCGGGCGTGCCGGAGACAAACCCTGACCAGCCAAGTGCCCATCAGCTTTGCTGCTTCCCTAGCCTTGCGCCACTGGTGCGAGATTACCAATTTTTTCACAACATTCTGGAGATCTCTTGCTTGAACCTAGAAATATTTCCATGAAATTCAAAACCCAGATTACCAAAACAGAACGGACGCATTTTGAGACTACACTTAACCAAGGAGAACCATCCTTAATGCAGAATGCCTAGAACTCAGCAATTTCCTGGGCCCTAAAGATCAACCCTAGTTGATACTCTAGGCTCGAGCTGGTCACTGAGAAAGGGTTTCCTACTGAGGTGATGGGCATTCCTTCACAATGTGTTGAGGAATAATGCCAGAAAGGCGACCTCAATCGATGTACTTCAGCAGATCGGTTAGACATGCCTAGTCTTGGAATATCCACACCATCCCGTTCCGGCCAAAGTGCCCTCAGCGAGCCAGTGCTCTATCAGCTCACGCTATCTTTACAGCCGTACTCTGTCTCTAGAGTACGGCTTGGAGTTGTATCGCCCTAGGGCTACCACACCAGGTATGGTGCCCACATAAAGGCACCATCACGACAAAAACGCTGCACACACTTCTGTGGAGAAGGAGATCATGAGGTAAGGCGTCGTGCTAAGCAGGGGTCCCCGCGGGTAACGACCTGCTCCAGAAGATATTCCTGAACATCACTGCAGGACAAATCATACAAAATTAGAAAAATAATCAACTCATCTTGAAGTGAATATAAAATACTAGACACACAACAGAGCAGAAATGCCCAAAATAATCAACTCATCTTGAAGTGAATATAAAATACTAGACACACAACAGAGCAGAAATGCCCACACGCAAGAGAGGAACTAACCACTATCCTCCTCTTCCACAGGGACACTTTCATGGACACTCAGTCTGGTGTTCCTTGCGTCATGGCGACCCTCAAGTATTATTGATACGTCGTGCCTTACGTACGTTACGCAATAACTACCGATGTCTTGATTTCAGTCTTGTGTGTACGTGGCAGGGAGTGCTACAGATCGTTCGGAACAGCGGCACGCTCGCGGGACCGTGCTTCTTCAAGTGACCGAGCGGGCATCACGAGGTCACACCGTGAACCGTCAACTCCTGTACGCTGCCTATTGTCACCGAGTCTCCGAAGCCATTCACTACGGTGTGTGTCGTAACACGTCGTGGTTATGGCAAACGCAAAGGTCGAAAATTATTTAAGCTTGAAAAGGGAATTCGAATATAGAGGCCTCTTTCTCAATCTTACACCACTCACCGCGATTCAAGCGCACGCATAACATTCACACAGCAACACATTTCGATCGCATCATGATCTATTACAAAGACATACAAAACTAATACATTCGCATAAATAAATAAATTTAAAAACACAAATAACGAACAGAAAAAACTTTGAAGCTCGCAGAAAGTGGGGCCGCCGCATCGGTCCATGCTCGGCCACAAAGACAGCAATGGAGGCTCCATCCTGCACACCTTCCAGTCGACGTCCCTTGGTAGCCGTTATCAATGCCACCTAGCTTTCTTGGGAACAGCGACCTTGGGGTCAGCTCCTCGGCTCAAATAAACTCGCCAGAGTCGATGCAATGGGCAAGTCCAGAGGCTGATGCCATTCTGCCGAAGCGGCCCATGCAGGCACCTGTCGCGATGACAGCCAGTCTACCGGCGAAGCTGCACGGAACATGGAGAAGACCGTAAGCGATCGGAATCATAATTTCGAAATTAGGAAATTAGAAAGAAAGCCCCAGTATGACAAAATACAAGCAGCATCAAGTCAACGAGTAAATATCAGTTACGAAAATGCTTTTCCTAAACACTTAAACGCCACACTATAATAAACCAATGGTCAAAACGATGAAAGCTATGTTTTCCTTTCACGTAGGTTTTTCTAAATTGTTCATTATAAAAAATACAGCCACATTTACAAACAGTAAGCATTTCTTTTGTATGTTACAAAACGAAAGCAACATTTTTACAACACGCGAAATTCCAAGGTGGAGACACCTTCCCCCTTCTTTTAGGGGCGAAGCTCCATAGGGTGTGGGTCGTTCCCTCCTCTGTAGTAGTAGTAGTAGTAGTAGTATGTATGTATGTATGTATGTATGTATGTATGTATGTATGTATGTATGTATGTATGTATGTATGTATGTAGCCACCTCGTGCACCGGGAGGCTCGCGCTCGCCCTCGGCGCGTGCCTCCCGGCGCGCGAGCTCTCTCACTCTTCCATCTGCTGTTTTGTGTGAGAGAGAGAGAGACAGAGAGAGAGAGAGCGAAAGGCGCGCGTTGACTATGGAAACGCTCTTTCTTCGATGAACGCTGTACTAGCTCGCAAAGAAGGAGAACGCGCCCTCACCCGCGAGAGACAACGTTGGCGCAGGCAGCGTTTTCTAGCGAGTTTCTTGATTGAAAAATACCGACTGCTCGCGCTGGAGAACCGTTCACCGGCCACCCATATATATATATATATATATATATATATATATGCACTGCATCTTGACTTGCAATGAGGTGCCGGTGGGAGATTTCACTTGTGCGTAGTTGAACCATAAGAACCCGTAGCGTGCGCGTTCACAAATGCTCACATGTAGTTAACATTGACGTTACGCAGTATAGATTCTCGTACAATGCGCTGAGGTGGAATCTAATTCACGCTAGGATAGAGCTTTCTAGAGGGACATAAAGCCATACCTCGTGTATATTTTCTCCAGAGGCTGCAAAGACTCTGCATTGCTCCGCACTGCTTGTGTGCACAAAAACCGTCCATGACGGTTGGATGCATAGGGCTGCATACAGCATGCTTCAGCACATGTTTGCAAAAAAATTTAGAAATATACTTGCGAACATCTTGAGGGGCTGCTTTGCTCACGCTGTGCACGCACTGTAGAATGGATATAGCGAAAATCTGACCACTAATTAACCAAAATAAACTAAATTTTAACGTATGAAATCCGGCCCATTTATTGCAAAGAAACCGAAACAGGATAACTAAATGCAGCGACTGTATATGCAGTCTGCTTAAGAAAATCTGCCCAAAAATTTTATAAAAGAGAATTAACGCGACGTTTGCGCACTACCTCTGAGATCGCTTTTCTGTGTGCGATTGTGTTTTTCACGCAAGTTAAAAGAAGCAGGGCAGACCAATTTGCAAAAGAGAGCGGTAAAAATTTACGAAGAAAATCGTGGGTAGTATAGACGCGTAGTGTTGCGAGGTAGGACTAGAAACTTGATAAGTAATTATCAAATTAAACTAATTGCCCTTGAAGCCGTGGCAGCCACAGCCTAACCTAATGCAAAAATACATAACTTATTTTTACGGGAAATACATATCGACTGAAAGTTTTGCAAAAGGGCAATGCGTTTGGTTTCGACTCATGGATGAAATCCAGCCTATTTTACACAAGAAGCCACAACTGAATTGCCAAAGATCGCAGTTTACTCCACCTTCGACGGTGCCTTGTGAGACATTCTTCTTCCCCTCACACAGCCGAGCGAGGAGGAGCAAGCGTCGTCATATAACGGTGATCTCTCTCGATTCGTTGCTGCGACTGATCGCGCTTCCCGGAAGAGTCGCTTGAAAACAAGCCTTGGCTTATAGCCACTCGGCAGCGGGAAGATAATTATGTCGCACTGAACGTAACTGTAGCTGCACTCTTCGTGAATTCGTATTTGGTTTCATGTATACGCGGATATTAGTCATTTCATGTATACGCGGATATTAGTCACGGCCTGAGAGCTCTTGAGATTTCGATGTTGCAGGGAGAAAGCCCTGCTACTCATCTGGTAGTGGCTAGTGATCTCGTTGACGGTGCAAGAATGTCCATGAGGCGAGGGGGGCGGGGGGTCTCCGTCCCAAAAGGTTGGCCCAAGCCCCGTTGCCAGTCGCACAGGCATTTCGGATTGCACCAGGCGCACTGTGACCGGGCATTGCCCAGCTCATTAACGTTGGCCCAAGCCCAGTCGCACCCGATTATTGATCTCCTCGGGTGGCCTTCAGCCTCTTTTTAATGGGATGACATAACTCTGATCTGAAAGGCGAGAGCTAGACACCCAGAAAAATTCTCGTGAAGAAGGCAACCGGGATGGTACAGCGGTTATGGCACCAGAAACCTAACCAATTGGTACAGCGGCTTTGGCACGAGAAGCCTAAGCAGTTAGTGCAATGTGGAAATGAAATGCGAGTACAGATGCATCTCGATTTCACGTCTTACAGCATCAACGCGATACAAGCCTTCTCAAAACATTGACTCAGCAGCACATTTCACCGGAAATTATACCTATTTCTAACGCGGGTAACAACAATACATTCGCGCAAACTGATATAAACAGCATAAATAATTATGAAAAAAGAGAGTAGCAGCTCGTGTAAAACTGGGCCGCCGTGCCAGCCCATGATCGTCCCATGGGCGTCGCCGAAGGCATTAGCCTTCACCACTTCCACTGGACGTCCTTTGACTTGACCTGGTAGGGAGAACCAGCATTTCGGCTGAACCACAGGAAGCAGTCGATGCGGACGCAGGCGGCAAGAAAGGCTGCAGTGACCGCGGCATCAGCTCCGCAGCTGCAGTAGGCTGGGCAGAGGCGACACCACAGGAATCGCGGTACCTGTGCTTCTCTGCTAATACAGCTGGGGCAGGGCACTGCGAAGATGACGGATGGCTTACCCGCGATGCTGCATTGAACGAATAACATGGAGGAGTGTGTCAGCCATCAAGGGCCTTATTTAAATACTAACAAATAGCAAAAGTGCGCCCCAATACGACATAATAGCAGCAACGTAAAGTGCACGAGTTAAGATAACAATGCTGACTTCCAGCTCTGTTGGTGTGACATAGTGAAGATATACAGCGCCTGAGTGACACGGACGACAGAAAGGTCACAACACGAGCGCTAGCTTTCAACAAATGGATTTATTTGGAAGTCAGTCACACATACAGACGCTTACACGACACTCGATTGCCACAGTGACGGCCATGCGCACAGACTAGGCGCTTGGTATTTTGCTAACAAGATTTTGCCAACAGTGACCGAACAATAAATGATGCAAAATATATACAAAGCAGAAAGAAGATTACGAAAAACACGGCCCCCGCAAATGAAGACCATTTACTTTTTTATGTTACATGCAGGAATAACAGTTATTTTTTTTGTTAGGGCGAGTGATGAGGCATTTTGACAGTCAGTACCTAAGGCTGCTATTTTGGCTGCTTCTGTGGTCAGCCTCATAAGTACGCCATGGTGGAGTTCGTCACCAACACGAAACCACCACAGTAGTTTTAAACAGAGGTTCGCATGCAAACGTGTCGCGGTTCAGTGACAACCATCCGATGGTGCCCAGGTTAAAGTTGTTCCTGTGCTCTCGGAGTCTGTACTTCAGGCACCGGGCCATTTGCCGAATGTAATGCTTACCACGTGTGAGACGGATATGGTGCACAACCGATTCCTTGCAGTGCACCAAACAGGCTCTATGTGATTTTTGCATGCATCTGTCGTTTCATGTGAAGCAGTGGTGCCTTTACAAATTGTTTTTTTTTATGCGGAGCTGCTTCGGAAAGCGGGAACCCTGACTGTAAAGGCTGTCCATTATTAAATGATCACATGACTTTAAGACTTTAAGAGAGCGTTCTGGAAACATAGGCTTACGATTCGTCTTTTGATTAGTGTAGGATGTGCTGAACTATAGGGCAGCAGCTGCTTATTGCCTCACGATTCATACCGCCTATGTGGTTGTCTTGGAAGAAAAACCTAAAGCAGAGAAATCGTAAGATTTATTGTCAGGCAGTTGAGAGGTTAGTATCAGAGGCTAAAGGCATCGTATAAGCAAGTTCGTTGTGTTATACAGAGAATATTCCGACAAACCGTCGTCACATCTCGAAATCGTCAAATAATCTTCAGCATACCTAATGATTTTCAGGATACCTGCGCAATTTGCAAGCCTGGACAGTGCGTGAAATTTCACTAAAAAATGTCACTCAATACAGGCGCAATGCAAAACCAATGGACACCCTTGTCTTAGAAGAAATTGTTTATCATCCCAAAGAACGCATGTCAACTTCGAGTAGAGGTGTAAAAATGTTCTAAAAAGAGTCCAGACAGCTGTCGTATTGAACGACTCGCCAACCGCAAGTAGAAACACTCAGAAAGGCCGTGTCTCTGCTATCGCAGTCAAGATCCTTAAACAAATAGCCATTGGACATCTTTCCGGAATCTCTGAAAGAGCTTTTAGGATCAGTGCAGGCGAACTTCACAATGCATTCAGATAAGTATGCTGATATTTTTGTTATGTCCTAACGAATAGTAGAGGTCTTTGATGTCTGTGGAGAAGGCATAAAGAGCAGTGTGGCACAAAGGTGTTATGTCGTTCTGTACGTCGTCGGAGCATTTTGCAAGGTAGCGATCTTCAATTTAAATAGCTTTGGCTTCTCTTGTAAGAACCTTGTGATCGCTTTCTGGCACGTACCAATTGTTTATGATGCGAATGAAAATTCAGAGTTAGCTTTTAAACTGGAAGACATTTGTAGAAAGTCTTTCCTTGAAAATTTTAAAACTGGGTTGTTTAGCTCGTGTTCTTTACAAAGGCCTTTAGCACAGCGCCTAATTTTTTATTATTTATTTTATATTTTTTATTCTCAATACTGTAAGTTCTAGCGGGCTGTTACAGGGGTGGGAAAACACAATATACTATAATAATAGAATATTATGTTAAAATCAATTCCAAACGATGCTGAAAAATTTGAGCTGACTCGCAATCAACAAATACACTGGAATCAAGCTTGTTCCAGTCAATAATTTACGAGGCAAGAAAGAAAACATGAACAAATCAATTCTCGTGGCATAAGATGAAATAGCATACGGATGATTGATACGCGGTGACACTCGGGCTGGAGGGTACCATTACAAAGTTGGATCTATGTTTAATGTCTTGTTATACAGTTGGTATAGAAACTTCAAGCGTGCGATTTGTCGGCGCGTAGACAGCTTCTGAAGGTTAGCCCTGTTAAGTAAAATGCTCACTGATTGTTTCCTCCGATAGCTCGAATGAATAAACCTGGCTGCCATTCGCTGGATCCTTTCTAGCTCATCAACAAGTTTTGACTGTGCGGATCCCAGATAGTACTGGTATATTCTAGGGTTGGGCGTACTACTGTTTTGTAAGGCATCAGCTTTGTCTCGGGCCCAGCATCTCTTAACTTTCGCCGCAGAAGGCCCAGCTTACGTGTTAGCCACAAATATCTTCAATATGCTTGTTCCAGGATAGATTCGAGGTGATTGTTACGCCGAGATATTTAACCTGACTAGATCGCTTAACCTCCTTATTTTTTATTTTGTACGTAAACGTCAATGGCGTTATTTTATTTGATACCGTCATGGATGTAGTCTTGTCGAAATTAATTTTCATATCCCATTTCGCACACCACTCGTCAACAGCACACAAAGCGTCATTGAGCAAGATCTGGTCAGCTGTGCTTTTTAAATAAGTAAATAACACACAGTCATCCGCGAACAGTCTCACTTCAACGGAAGAATCAACAGCTTTTGGAATGTCATTGATATACAACAGGAATAAAATGGGACCCAAGACCGATCCCTGTGGCACTCCGGACGTAACAGGCAATGTGTGTGCCCGCGCTCCAGAAATTTCTGCAAATTGCTCTCTGTTATGCAAATAGGCAGTGACCCATTTGATAATATCCACAGCAACACCAAGCTCACGCATTTTGATAAATTTTGCATGACAAACGGTGTCAAATGCCTTTGACAAATCTATCGCGCTCATATCTATTTGCTCAATGGAGTTGAGTGCAGTTGCGAATGTGTGTATTGTTTCGAAAAGCTGGGTGACAGTTGACAGGCGTTTGCAAAAGCCATGTTGATTCCTGTAGAGGAGTTCATTATCTCCAATATACTGCACTAATTGCTTAGAAATGATATGCTGTAATATTTTACACGTGGTGCATGTGATAGATATTGGGCGGCAATTAGCTACATTGAGTTCGTTTCCAGATTTAAATACAGGCAAAACTTTGGCCATCAGCCAATCCCTTTGCACCCTTCCTTCTCGCAGCGATACACTAAAGATTTGGAACAAAAATTGCGAGACCCATTCACAGTATCGCCTTCGGAACTCATTCGGCAACATATCGGGGCCAGCTGACTTAGCGTCTAATTTCAGCAACAAAGACAAGATACGCCCCTGAGAAATAATTATACGCTCGTCATTACTATGTTTGTCGCACGTAATGAAAATAGCGGAATTACTTGGGTTTCCGGTAAATACTGAGCTAAAATAGCTATTAAATTCTTGAGCAACCAAGACTGAATCATTACATGTGGCTCTATTTACAGTGACACCGCTTATAGTTGATTTAGAGCCCGACAACTATCTCCAAAACTTCTGGAGTGAGCTTTTCATATACTCTGTCGATGTTCGAGACAGGAAATGCTTTTTAGATGCCTTTAATTCCACTCGAACACCTGTACTAATATTGGCAATCAGCTCAGGATTTCTTCGGATCTTTCGCCTGGCACGCCGTAGTCGTCGTTTCAAATGGATAATATTGCGAGTTATCCAGGGATTAGATTTCTGCAAGCGCTTCAGCTTCGTCGGCACAGAAAGCGACAAACAATCTTTTACGACTGCCGTGAAATACTTCCATAGCGTATCTACGTCTTTTGTGTCAAACAGGGCATCGAAGGCCAACTCCAAGCGGTCGAGAATGGCTGTGTCATCCGCGTTATTGAAATCACGAACTTGAATTTTTTGTATTTCTGGTAAGCACGATCCATTAATTCCCAGTGCAGCTACGACCAGCTTGTGATCTGACATTCCGTCTGTTACACCACTTTCGTAACGAAAAGTATCTTGTGATAAGAATAACAGATCTAGTATCGCCCGGGATTGGCCTTGTATTCTTTTTGGTTCACTGACTACCTGAGTCAAGTCATACTTAATCATCATTTCTAGCATATCTTTAGCGGCAAACCTATCGGTAATTCCTACAGTGTGAGAATCCCAATCAACAGCAGGCAAATTAAAGCCCCCAGTGATACCTAGCGTCGACACCTAGCGTCAGCAACTTGACATAGGTAATCATCAAGCTTTTCGAAGAAATCCCTAGAGCTTCCTGGGGTTCGTTCAAAATTAACTTGCACCACACGTTTTCTGTCCTATCCGATACAGGATAGCTGCACATGTTTCAATGGTTTCTGCCACGGACACACGTTCGTGGCACTCGGACACAGCTGAAATCGCTTCACAGGCCTTGGATTTAAAGTTCTCGCCAGAGTGCACAGCGACGCCTCCTTCTTTGTTACCTGGAAGCGAGCACAGCGAGTGTTTCTTGAGGTAGGCTGTCACCTTGTCCTCATTAAATGTCCCAGTGTGCCTCAACATGTTGCGGGGCCTAAGTGACCATTTTCTTTTTTTACAAAACTGTACGCTGCTGGTCAATGTCAAGCTAGCTCCCAAAAAACCAAAGCTGCAGCAACCTGTAGTCAGATCAAGGAAGGCTTAATACATCTTTTTTCATGACTACATGCCTATGCGGTACCTAACATTGAATAATTTTTAGAACAAATCCTGTAATATAATTCCCGTGTTTGGAAATAAAGTGACATATGTGACCAATGTCTCAGGTATTACATAATGATTTTTAGAAATGCTTCGCAGAAGGATGAAAACAGTATGCAATCGGTATTTGTTCAAGATATTGTTTATGAAGATCAAAAAGCGCATTAATAGTAGTATTAGCGGTGTGGCCTTCACAGGCGCACGATACTCAAGAAGCAACTGAGACGAGCCTTAATATGGCTGCAATTCTGCCTTATGAAGGAAAAAGATGCTGGCAGTGAGATAGCACACATACGGCAGATGAGAATAATTTTGCACATAGTCAATGTGCTGGGTTGAGTTCATATCTTCTGAAAGCGTAACGCCCCATACTTTGTATTAGGGCAAAATCTCATTGGGCGCAATATAGAAGAATAATTATCAGTTTTAAGAATGCTGTCTGTACTTTACCTTACCTTTACCTTTACCTTAGCTCTTAACAAATCATGCCCGCATGCCATGCATGACAGCTTCAATAATCAAGTCAATAGGCTGCTTTCCGCAGGTTTCCCCATTACGATCGTCACTGCTGTGGCTGAGAAACTTCTCGGTAAGGTAAGAAAAGAAAAGCGTGGCAGCAACACAGAGCGCATAGTTAAGAATGTCACAGTTATGCCATATATGGACAAAGTTGCGCATAACATAAAGTGGCAGGCAGGCATGGTGTACCAATTGTTTCTTCCGCGCCAAGAAAGCTCGCCGGCTTATGCCCAAGGGTTTGCAGGAAAGGACAACGGCGAAGCGGCTGCGGAAAAAAAGCATGCGGAATCGTTCCGGAAATGCGCCACAGGAGTTGTGTACCAAATCTCGCTCACGTGCGGAGGTTCCAACATGGGCCTAACAGGGCGCTGCGTAAATGAACTCATAGCGGAGCATGCTGCTTCGATCACGAGGAGAGAAGGAGCGAATTTGCCCGCGCATTTTAGCTCTTGTAGGGGGTGTCAGCCCTTATTCAAACAAGTAAAAATTCTAGGTAGAAGCAGGGAGAGAGTAGCGCGCGAGCTGCAGGAAGCCTTTCATATTAAGGATGCTGGCGATAACTGCGTCAGTGACACATCTGTTGCCTTATATAGAGCAGAAAGCGATTTTCTGCACAGCTTTTTGACGTGAGGTTGTCTATATGTGATTCCTTCTCTCTTCCCTTCTCCTCTCTTCCCCTCTCTCGTGTTGTTTGGGACATGCATATATATGAAACGACCGAATCAATAAAACTAGTTGATAGTTTGCGCTCTTTCCGTTTACTCTGTCGGTTCCCTCCTGTGTTCGTCCGTTGAATGCGCCACGATACCCAACAGATTAGAGAGAATAGTATGTCTTATGTGACGTATGTAGTGCACTGTTCTGTTGCGACGCGCTCCGCTAGGAACGCAATTAATGCAGTCGACGAGCAAATTATACGCATTTCGCTGCAGCGGACTGTGTGTTCAGAAAACTATCAGCTCACAAACAGTGCGGTTGCGCTTGCAAAGTTTCATCGTTTGCCGGCCCTCCTGGTTTGCGGTAGGTTTGTGCAGAGCTCTGTTGCGTGTAATGCAGTGTCTTCAGAGAAATATGAGTAGTTCAAGAACTTTCGCTCTCCTGCAACTGTCCAGGATCTTTGGGCCGCATCGAGGTGCCGCTGATGTCAACGTGCAATAGGATTAGATGTCCAGGGTACTCAACCTATCTCCCGTACTGCGATTCGCCACATTGCCGCACACGCATTCCATACTCTCGCGAACAATGTTTCATTTTTGCGTGGTAGCGATTCCTGTGACAGATGGATAAGCCACATTTCTTTTTGTACATGGAGGAGCAGTCGGTGCGCCGAACATGTGCACGAAGGTGGGCCATTTTTCCCTCGATAGACATCCATAGATGAACGTGTTATCGGGGAAGCATTTTACACGAATGTAAAATGAGCATATTTCGTTGACTGTACGGTGGTCGCTGATACGGCAGCTGCTGGTCCGAGCTATATAAATATATGTGTCATTGTTAACAATGAGCATATCGAGAGCAGATTGAGAAGATTCCCTCGCATGAGTAGGCATTGTGTTAACATCGCAGGTACCGAGTGAATTCATGACGTTTGTAGTTGCACGGGTCGAAGTTGTTGTTCTGTGGGGTTTAACGTCCCAGACATGTAGCGTACCGCGCAGCTGGAAAAATGCTAATATAATCCTTATCCACAAGAAAGGTGACATAAAGGACTTAAAGAATTACAGACCAATCAGCCTACTCCCAGTAATATACAAGCTATTTACAAAGGTAATTTCTACGAGGATAGGAGAAACACTCGACTTTAACCAACCGAGAGAACAAGCTGGTTTTAGGAAAGGTTACTCGACAATGGACCACAGCCACGCTATCAACCTAGTAATTGAGAAGTACGCGGAATATAACAAACCTCTTTACATCGCGTTTATCGACTACGAGAAAGCATTTGACTCCATAGAAATACAAGCAGTTCTAGAAGCTCTACATCGTCAAGGGGTACCTGGCGTATACGTGAAAATCATAAACAACATATACAAAGATTGCACAGCCACACTACTCCTACATGAGAGAAGCAGAGAAATCCCGATCAGGAGAGGCGTGAGACAGGGCGATACAATATCACCGATGCTATTCACTGCATGTTTAGAGGAAGTCTTTAAACGTCTAGACTGGGAAGAAAAGGGCATTCGAATAGACGGAGAATATCTAAACAATTTAAGATTTGCAGACGACATTGTGCTCTTTAGCAATGATGGTGACGAACTACAAAACATGATTGATGACCTAAACAGGGAAAGCATTAAAATTGGATTAAAAATGAATAGGCAAAAGACCAAAGTTATGCTCAATAGCTTAGCTAAGGAACAGGAATTTAAAATCAACAATGAACCCTTACAATGTGTAAACGAATATGTATATCTGGGACAGTTAATATCAGGAACTCCTACCCAGGAAAATGAAATTCTCCGTAGAATAAGGCTGGGCTGGAGCGCATTCGGAAGGCATTACGAAATCATGACCGGGCACTTGCCGCTCTCATTAAAGCGAAAAGTATTCAATCACTGCATTCTCCCAGTACTAACGTACGGCGCAGAAACATGGAGAATAACGAAAAAACTAGAGATGAAACTGAGGAGCACGCAACGTGCAATGGAAAGAAAAATGATAGGGGTAACGCTAAGAGATAAAAACGAGCGGAGTGGATCAGAGAACAGACAGGAGTAGCCGATATTATCTTATCAATTAAAAGAAAGAAGTGGACCTGGGCAGGACATGTCATGAGGAGGAAGGATAATAGGTGGACAGTAAGAGCGACGGAATGGATACCACGAGAGGGAAAACGCAACAGAGGTAGGCAAAAGGTTAGAGGGAGCGATGAAATAAAAAAGTTTGCGGGCATAAAGTGGAACCAACTCGCTCAGGATAGGGTGGATTGGAAATCGTTGGGAGAGGCCTTCGTCCTGCAGTGGACCTAAACAGGCTGATGATGATGATGATGATGATGATGATGAACGTCCCAAAACCAGTTCTGATTATGAGAGACGCCGTAGTGGAGGTCTCCGGAAATTTCCACCACCTGGGGTTCTTTAACGTGCACTGACATCGCACAGCACACGGGCCTCAACATTTCGCCTCCATCGAAATGCAGCCGCCGAAGCCGGGTATCGATCCCGCGACCCTCGGATCAGCAGCCGAGTACCATAGCCACTAGACCACCGTGGCGGGGCATCGGGTCGAAGTTCCATCATCGAGTATGTTAATATAAGAGTCGGCACCACAAAGCAGCTTCTGATTGTGAAAAGCAGCATGCTAAACAGCCTTTTGACAGTATTCTAAGAAATTACACGTGTTACCAGCAGGTAAACCAAGACAAGCATATTGGTTTAATGCTTAGCAGCTGAGGGTGGTGCGTGGTGCAGGTGAATTGTTCAAGCGACTCGCAATGTAT